>CAJHNH020000032.1:148789-281289 GCA_905116865.2 Candidula unifasciata
CAGATAACTAGTCAGCTATCTCAAACGTAGCTTGAGAACTGGTCAGCTACCTCAGACTTGTAGTAAACTGGCTAGTCAAGTGACTAATATCGAAACATGAAATATTTTTACTGTTGGAAATAAACAACTAGAAACAGTTAAACATGAAGATGGAAACACTGGAAGGTGGAAACACTGGAAGGTGGAAACCCTGGAGGGTGGAAACCCTGGAGGGTGGAAACACTGGAGGGTGGAAACACTGGAAGGTGGAAACACTGGAGGGTGGAAACCCTGGAGTGTGGAAACCCTGGAGGGTGGAAACACTGGAAGGTGGAAAAACTGGAAGGTGGAAACACTGGATGGTGGAAACACTGGAAGGCAGATGGAGACCTACAATAAGCTGACAGCCTTAGACTTCCCAACATCACAATATACCATCACAACAGTTGAGCTGGGCTACCTTTCATCTGTTAAATTGTGATACCCAGCGGCTCATCTAGAAGAAGGTAGAGAAGTAAAAGGAGAAGAATCAGAAGAAAAAGGGGAAGAGATGAGGGGAAAATAAAGATTTGTTAAGCTAATGGTTACACGTTAACAGTTCTGTATAATTTCTACACTTTCTTCTTCAACAGAGGCCAGATCAGCTGGAAAAGGTTGACCAGTACAAGCGGAGAGTTGCCAGGAAAAAGGTCATAATTTTTATCTTTTGTATAAATTTTGATTAAGTAGGAAAAAGGTACAAGACCCTGAGCCTGCAGTTGGTGCTTGACCCATATTTTGTAGAGACCAGCTGGCTTACAGTGGATGATGTGGTAATCATCATGCCGGCCATACATTTACCATCATCATGTGCCCTCTTGATTAATGCAGGTTGTCATACTTGCCAACCCCCATCCATTGTGCTAAAACAAAAAGTATTTATTTTTGCCTTTTTTTGCTCTTTTTTCTATTGTTCTTGCCAGTAGCAGTCAAGTTCTTGTCTGATCCTCATTACATATAAAAAAAAATCCCACAGATTTTCTATGTCTGTTTTCTGCAATCAGTTCATGGTTTTTGTCTACCTCAAGGGGAGCTGCCTCAGTCATTCCGTAACTTTTTGTTCAACACAACAATGAAACATAAAATGCGCAATGACTGACTTACCAGTTGAGTTCAGTCTGTAACAGAGAAACTACCAAAAGATGTTGAGAATAAGGGTTGCAGCACGTAAACTACAAATGAACACAAAATATGACTATGAAGCTCAACAAAAGGAAATTCACACAGATACAAATGAACATTTGGCCAAAGATTTATTCATTGATCGTTAAACGATCACTTGGATCTGTATGCATTTTCCCTTCCTTTCTTTTTAGATTTTGACCAAGCCAATTTTTATTTTCTTCTTTTCCTTTGCTGGTATCTCTGTTAGATGTTGTATTATAGTGTTTTCAATTTTGTGACTAAAATCTAGTTATCTCCAAGACTGTATGCCTCTGACATTTGCATTTAGTTATACTTCTTTGTGGACTGTTCCATTTTCAAAATGGTGAGCTGTGTTAGCATTCACTGTTGTGATTTTTCTTATGGGTCTTTGGTTCACTGTTATTTTGTACATATTTCCAATGCAGGATATATTATTTTGTATGAGAGTCTCATGTATTGTGATTGTGCAATCTCATAGCTGGATGATGACTGATAGAAATTGCTGTGTTTTGATTGCGACCGTCCAATATCTGCAGAAATCACCAGCAGGAGACTGCAACTGTGGCGAGAGCAAACTGAGTAAAGCTGTCCCCAGAAACAAAACATGTCAGTAATTTTCTTTTTGGTGGAAGTGAATCAAAACAACAGTTATCTCAATGGCCAGGCCATAATTACGTTGGTATATAACAATACAAAAAAAAAAGGTATGTAACAAGCCAAAATAAGGTATATAACAAGACAAATAAAATGCATATTCTTAGGCTTCCGTGGAGGCCATGTTAAAGACTGCAGTGCAGTCACAGCTGGATGGTGTGCGAACAGGCTTAAACCAGTTGCAAAGTGCTCTACAGGATGTGTACCAGATCAAACAAAGGTAGGTAACCTTAAACATTGATCTGTCTTGTTGGCTCCTCTTGTTATGAAGATATCTTCAGGGTTAGAATACTTATAATGTCTACTAAGAAATGTACTGGGAAGTTTAAAACAACACAATTGGCCAGTCTGATATTGGCAGATACATCATCTATGGATTGCCAGTTGTTATAAAAAACAATATGGTGCTGGCACTGTATGTCAAATTGAAAGGAAATGAAAGAGCTGACAGACTGGCCATTTTTGCAGTAGCTAGTGAAGGAGAAGTATGGACAGGGTGGATATAGTGAATACACTGCTTTCCAGAGACATTGAGACAAGGGAGTCAGAGGCGATTAACTGACTGTTGGAGATGGGTTTTAAATGAGGACAGGCACACAGAAAGTGGTTCTGGGGCAAGGAAAGAAGATATACCAGTCAACTTCTACTGGGTACAGTAAACATGCAGACATTGATGTAGCTGCTGTATCAGAGGATGGAACACGAAGGGTTGTACCGATATGCTAGGCTGTGGATACAGACGGTGATTACTATTACAGTTACTGTATGCCAGATATGCCAGCAGGTTTTGAAATGGTGTTTAACTGTAACATGTGAACTGCAGTAACGCAGTAGCTTTATTGCTCGTCTACTGAACCAAATGTCTTGGGCTCAGGTTCCCGCAAGGAAGATTTAATTAAAAACAAAAGACTTTGGTTCCCATGCTGACCCAGCCTTAAATGGGTACCAGGAAATGTCATAGGAAGCAACAGTGGTCAGCATGATGTTGACAGTGTCCTCTCTTGTTTCTTATTTGGTCAATAAACACTGACTATTAGGAGATGTTTTAACTAACTGTGACATCCAGGTTCAGAAGGACCTGCTAGTTTGTGTATAAATATTTTTGGATTTTCAGTTTGGGGTGGTGGGGGTGGGAACCTGCAGTGGTGTAGCAGCTAGACGTTTGCCTGCAGATCTTTCAGACATAACCTTAGCTCCTAGTTTGATCCAGCCTAAAATGGGTAGCAGGTAAAGTCCTGGGAAGTAAAGGCAGCCAGCATGATGTTGACCACGTTTCCTGTCGAGTGCCGGTTGGTCTATAAAATATCAGTGTAGCCCTGTATGCCCACTACACCTGAAGGCGTAGAAAAGCTGTTTCAGCTAATACTCCTGTGAATGAATTTCTATCATCTCTTCTCTTCTTCTTCTGCCTTTCTAGCCCCCAATGGAGCGTAGGCCCTCAACAAACTCATGCCAGGTCGATCTATCCTTTGCTAATGCATGCTACTACTATCATGATGCTTGTTATTGTTTTCCAGCTTGGATGAAATAGAAGAAAATTACAGAATAATTGAACCATTGCACAGTAAGCTGAAGAGTCTCAAGGAGGAAAACAGTCGGTTCTGTCAGGTAAAAGTGAATGGAAGTGACATGTGGGTATGAGTGGAAATGACAAGTGGATGTGAATGGAAGTGACATGTGGGTATGAGTGGAAATGACAAGTGGATGTGAATGGAAATGACATGTGGGTCTGAGAGGAAATGACAGGTGGATGTAAATGGCAGTGTATGGTAAATGTAAATAATGGAAGTGTCTGGTAAATGTGAATGGAAGTGATAGGTAGATATGAATAGAAGTGTAAGGCTTATTTTGAATGGAAATTAAGGTGGATGTAAATATCAGTGTAATTTTTATTGTGAATGGAAGTGATAGGTAGATGTGAATAGTGGAAGCATCAGGTAGGTATGAAAGGTAAATATGAACATAACTGATCAGTAGCTATGAATAATGGAAGTGTCAGATGTGAATAAAAGGGGTGTAAGGCAGATACAAATGGAAGAGTAAGGTAAATATTGATGGAAGTGAAAGGTAGATTGTGACTGGGAGTGTCAATTAAATGTGAATGGAAGGTGATTGATAGATGTGAATGGAAGTAACAGGTAAATGTGCATGCAAGTTACAGGTAAAGTGAATAGGGGGTGACTGGTAGAAGTGAATGATAGTAAAATGTGAATGGAAGTGACAGATAAATGTGAGTGTAAGGGACAGTTAAATGGAAATGGAAGTAACAGGTAAATTAGGAATAGAATATATGATAAAATATTATTTCACAGAAAAACCATTGTTAATATTTTCTCCACATTATTTAAATAATTTAATAAGGTGCCTTCTCCATTTTGCATTTTGAATGGAATTGACATTTAACAGTCTCTATCCTAGTTGCATATATGACAGATTGCTGTTCGTCCATGACTCATTGTTACCATCCCACTTATATCACTTTTTTCCCATTACTATTTTTAGTGGCTAATTCAACTGCTAGAAACGTATAAGTTACATTTCTTTTACGTTGTAAGCAAGTGAGTCTTTGAATTCGAGGATTTAAGGCTACATGGCTAGTGCAGCCACCACTGGCTGTGCAGATTAAGATTTTTAAACCCCACAGAAAAAATCCATGACCTCACAGAGGATTTGAATCAGGGTTTCCTGCATGAAAGCCGAGCATTGTAAACTGTTTCACTTCTGCATAACTATTCAAATGTCAGAGAAATAAAATAACCACACACGAGCACACTTGCTCACTAGCTGTCTTCCCCGTCTGGGTTCTGGGGCCCCAATATGGGGAAAAAAAGAAAAGACCACTGTCTCACCAAGCATGTCATAAGAGACAACTAATTGGGGGTTTCCTTCAAAATCAGATTGCATCTGCCTGAGGGGTAAGGAACCATCAATCTGTGTGCAGATAAATCAGATCTGTAAAGCTGATGTGCATGCAACTCTTGGCTTCTGGAACAAGTCTAAAGTCCAGAGGTGAGTGAACAACCAGAACTTTCCGCTGGAGTTTACAGCCGGTGAAGAAGAAGACAAAGAAGAAAGAAGACTAGCTCCTTTTCACCCACACACCAAGACTTGGTTCTGCCTATCGCTGGGTTGTAAAAAAATGTGTTACGTTTGTTGTCAAGTATTCCTGGTTCCATTCCATTTGTTTCTTAAATAAGACTTTAGACAAAATATTTGGTTTTGCATTCTCATTAAATAATAGATGAGTGAGGTTTGAGTCAAGAACTGACATCACATCATTCGGGTCATTTTATTAAGCACTCTGTTCTTATCTTCAGCAGCCAGCACAGAGTTCCAGTTCTGATGGTACCAGTTTTATTAAGAAATGTAAAGGACAAACACTGTTTTTTTTGGGCCACATAATTATAAGAGAGATATTGAAGAACATTGTGACAACTGGAAAGATCAGTGGGAAAAGGGGTAGAGGTTCAACCAGAGAGATGATGCTGGATAGGCTAAAACGATGACATAGAGGGATATCATCAAGAGAGCTGTTCCAGGCAAGCAGTGATTGTGAACTGTGGAGATGCATGAGTGCCTACGCCAATTGGCAGGGCACATGATGATAATGAAATGCCTGTCACATTGAAAATGTTGATCAAGAACTTTTATATTAGCATCTGTATCTTTGAGAGATAAATTTGTGGTGACATCACTGTTTCTTACCACTACTTTCCAGCTGTCAGCTGCCCAAGAAAATCTCAGGCATATTTTCACAGTTCCAGAGAGTGTGTCCAAAACCAGAGAACTCATCATGGAGGGCAAACTTTTACAGGCACATAAACAGTAAGTGCTTTCTGGCCATTTGGGGAAGTAATTAAATTACGGCTGATTTTGAAAGCTCTGTGGCTAAATATGGTCACCTCCAGGTATGTTCGTCTTCAAGTATAGTCATCTCCAAGTGTGGTCATCTCCAAACATGGTCATCTCCAAGTATGGTCATCTTCAAGTGTACTCTTTATACATTGTGGTAGGTTTTATAGGAAATCTCCAAATATTGCCGTCTCCAAGTATGGTCATCTTCAAGTATAGTAATCTCCAAGTATGGTCATCTCCAAGTATGGTCATCTCCAAGTTTAATCAGCCACCACCCCTCCTCTGGCACCCCTTCCCTTTTGTTTCCAAACAAAAAGTACCAAAAGTAACACTCTAGTATATATTAAAACAAACAATTATTAAACAGGTTATGTTGGTACAGCAATCCTGAAGCAGTTGCACTATGATCAGAAATGCCTTCTTGAGATTAGAACAACAATTTATGTGGCAAAAGTAACCTATTGCAGAGGAAAAACAAACTCGCCAATGAAAAGCTGTCTATATAGAGTCTGTACTGTTATATGCTTGTGAAACATGGACAACAAACTGAAAGCAAGAGAAACATCTCATGGCAGTAGACATGCGATTTTTGAAAAATCTGTAAAGCCTAAGGCTAGATCTTGGTTGGCAGTGTGAGTGAATGAATGAATGAATGAATGAATGAATGAATGAAACACGAATTGACATCCCTGCACTTGAGACATTCCAACACATGCTCTGTCTTCTTGCTCAGTAGCCAAGTGAAGAGAGTGTCCATGCTCAGAGTGCGAGCTGCAACCTGATTAAAGATCTGCCAGTGTTTTTTCCTCAGTGCTGAATGTCGTCCTGAATCTCTGCTCACCCCTGCTGAATCAGTCTTTTTAGGAATGGATACTCTCTCTGTTTCTGTTGCACTGTCTACTTGATCCCAGAGAGCTTTCACCACGTCTACTTTATCATAAAATAGCTCACCTTTTAGAGGTGGGGGGCAGCAGCCATTCTATCGGCATGCTCATAACTGCACATTTGAGTATCATGGGCAGAAAATCCATGATATCCTCTTGATCTGAGTCTTGTCAAGTATGTAAGCCACTTTATACCTAGGTCACCAGTTTCTGTTTTATGAAGCATCGTCTTTGAGTTTATTATAATTACATCTCAGGCTGTACTGTTCTAAGGCCACCAGAAAGCTGCTGTTATTGTCTACCTCCACCTCCATTCTTATTCTGGATGTTGTGATGTTATATGTGAGATTGTCTAGTCGTCCACCTTGGAACAAAACTCCACTCACTCTTTGGTTGACAATGTTTCTTTCACTAGGAGTTTTTATTTTTTTTATTTCCTTGTCAGAAGACTTAAACCTGACACCCATGGGAAAGAAGGAGGTATATGTTTATTTGTGTATGTCTTTGTTGTCAGTTTGAGCGACTTGGAAGTGTCCAGGGATGATTTATTGCTCGCCTTGCACAGACAACCAAATCAGAGCCCCACAGACAAAAATGTAAGTAGCGCTTTGTCTGTTGGAACTGCTAGATTTCTGTCAGTGAGTATTTCTTGTTGTATTTCTATTTGTATGCTTCAGTAATGTGTGTTCTAGTGTTTGTTGTCAATAGTTGTAGGCGATATCTTTAGTTACAGATCTCTGTCTGCATGGAAGTACCATGTATGCCTTTATCTGTCAATTATTGTCTTTACAGATAAATAATGTTAGAATTATATATTCCCTGTTGTTATACTCTCATATAATTTAGTTTAATGCTGCCCGGTTATAAGTTCCCAAATGTTACGCTGCCTAGTTTTGTACTTATTAGTGTTATTGTCAGACAGTGAACCATGACCACCCGTAGTATCAGGATGCCACTTGTTGGTGATTAAGACAGTCTTACCTGTACATCTGATCCTTTTCTTTTATAGATAAATGATAAATAGTCATACTGTACACATTACACATGGAAGATGAAGACTGTGTACAGTAAAAAATGTACATTTGTTGGAGACTAAATTGAGCCTAAAGAAAAATGCACAATAATTCTCAGCTTCATTCATGTTCAGTGATTACTCCCATTTATTTATTTGATTGAAAACATTAAAAAAAATTTATATTAACAAATTGTAATATGTGTGTATGTGCGGGAAAGCTGTGTTTTTTCAGCATTTAAAAAAAAAAGGGCTCTGCTGATTTTTCTCCAAAAGTGGGCCAGTCTGAGCTTTTTTCTCCAAAAGGTTAAAAGTGGGGGGGGGGGGGGGGGGGGGGGGGGGGGGAGGGACCAGTCACATCCTGCATAACGTGAAAGGTTGGGGGGGGGGGGGAGGGGGCGAGACCAGACTGAAAAAAAAAAGTTAACGTGAAAGGTTGGGTGGGGGGGGGGGGGGGGGGGGGGGGGAGGGGGGCGGGCGGGAGCGGGGGGGAGACAGGGGACCTGAAAAAGTAACGTGATTTGGGTGGAGTTTAAAAACAAATGCGTGTCCAGGCTTGCTGTTGTTAGTAAATAAAATAAAGGATCCGTGTCTACACATTGAGGTCTGTTGAGGAGATGGGGCTCGAAACTTATTTTGATGAATCAGTTGCACTTAGTGGGTAGTGTAATCAGTGCACACTGGAAGAGAGATCTAGAACAGGCCGTTCTGTGTTCACTTCATGTACCTAGAACATTTCCTACTACTCTGTTTAAAGTTGAGTTGACCTAAAAACCTAAATAAGTTTCAAAACTCTGCCTCAGTGTGGATTCAGACACCTGACAGTTGAGTGGTAGACCAGGGTTCTAGTCACTGGACTCTCATGGCTTCCAATATTTTTAACTAAAACTATTTAATTAAAAAAAAAAAACTATAATTCAGAATAGATTCAGTCATTGAAACCCATGTTGTTTTTAAAACTCTGCCTGAGTGGAAATTCAAATGTGACAATTAAGTGGTAGGCCAGGTTTCTAGTCACTATTCTAAGCAATGACCAATAAAAAAAATAAACCTAGCAAAACAGAGGAATTCAGAGGGGATTCAGCTATTGAAATACGAGTCAGTTTTACAAATCTGCTTCAATGGAGATCAGATATATGACAATTGAGTCGTAGGCCAGAGTTCTAGTCACTGAACTATCATGACTTCGACTGTTATAAGCTCAGACCAAAAATTTTTTTTTTTTTTCAAATTGAGAAAGGGACACATTTAGATGTCTCAGTGACAAAGGGGTTTTTATAGGGACTACAGTTAGAAGCTAAATCTTCTTCATATTTCTTCTTTTCTCGACTCCTGGAATGCCTCATGGCAAAATGGCAGGAAAAGAAATCTAGAACAGGCCATTCTGTTCACTTCATGTAAAGTATTTATCAATGTCTGTGATATTTCTATGGTCCATTTCTGCATGGTCGACCTCTGTATCTGTTACCATTGTATTTAATTCTAGTCTGTTTATGAGATCTCTTTATTTTCTACAAGCAGTAAGTAAGCCACTGTCGGTGCTGGACCAGTTATAGGATTTTCAAACATCCTAAAATTTCCCACTTGAGCTAGCCTGTCACATTCAGAGTAGTTAAACACAATTTCCACTCTAGGATGTCCGAAACTGATCCACGTTAGATGCTGACCGAAAAATAAACATCCCCCTGCCTCGCCATCTTGACCTGGAATCTGAATAATGTATGTATTGTTCTCAATTCGCCGTGGTCTAGCAGCTAGACACTCGCCTGCGGGACAGAAGGTTGTGGGTTCAGGTCCTGATGGGGGCTGGACTTTTTTCCAACAATAACCTTGGCTTCCAGGTCGACCCAGCCTTGAGGGGGTACCAGGTACAGTCCTGGGAAGTAAAGGCGGCTGACTTGGTGCTGACCACATCACCAACCAAGTGCCGTTTGGTCTATAAAATATAGGTCTAGCCCTATATACCCAGTACACCTGAAGGCATGGAAAAGGTGTCCTTTGATTTACTTTATTGCTCTCTGCTGATCTGGGTACATATGGTGAGCTTGTCTTGTATTTTCTGTGGTCTTCTAGACTCTGACCCACTACTTCTCTGAAGTGGAGACCCTGTCCAAGGATCTGGGCAAGCAGCTGTGGGTGATCATACAGAGGACCTTGTTGTCTGTCAGAAGAGAGCCCACCATGATCTGTACCGCTCTTCGTATTATAGAGAGGGAGGAGAGGTAGGTGTCGTAATATCAGTATTGCTCTCTCTTTTTTCAACATTTTGTAGTGTAGAGCTATCCAACTATATAAAATTAATTTGTTGGGACTTTAAAAAGAAGTTTTTGGCCCAACCCTTAAAAATAAAGGGGGAAATTATTGGAAAAAATTTTTAAACCGGGGAAAAAAACCATTTGGAATTTCCCAAAAAAGGGGAAAAAAAAAAAGTTTTCAAAAAAAAAATTCCCTTTTTTTTCTTTTTTTAATTAAAGGGCTTTTTTCCCAAATTAAAAAAATTAAATCTTTCCCCCAGAAAAAAAGGCCCCAGGGGATGTGTTATGTCATTTTCTCCTTTTAAACCCTTGTGTTTGATTGGTTTAATAAAGAACACAGTAGACAAAACATTGGGAGGCATACGAGGGACTCCATTCCCATGCTTGGGCCCTTTGTTTTTGGCAGATGATATAGAAACCCTTTCACATAAACATGAACAATACAAAAAAAAAAGTAACAGACAAACAACCCCCAAGAAAAAAATGGGGGGGTTTTTGAGAATAAAACAAAAAAAAACTAGATAGGGCAAGCAGTCCAAACAAAAACCCAGTGACCATAAAAAAAACCAAACTCAAAAAAAATGTAGAAAAATTTCACAATCTTGGCAGTGGGGTTTGTATCCCGGGGGGGCCCAAGGGGCCCAATCCCGTCAGGGTTTTTAAAACAAAGCAAAGAGCTGCTTTGGAAGGATTAGGTTTAATTGGAAATCCAACATTTACCCCAGAGGAACGAAACCCCGACTCAAACAAGAGCATCATTTTGCCAGTTCTTTTTTATGGGGGGGAAAAGCTGGAAAAAATGCCCAAAAAAAAAAGGATGAACAACTGTCCCCTTTCCACCAAACAGTCTCCCGAGAATTATAAAAATTTTTTGGCCAGTTTTACAATCAAAAAACACAAAAATTTAATTTGTCAAAAAACCAAAAAAACAAGACAAATGAAAAACCCAAGAGAAGGGAAAGGTTTGGGCCACTTTATGGAATGAAACCTTTTTATACCCCCAAAAAAAACCTAAATGGACCCCCAGAGGGAAAAGAAAAACAGGGGCCCCAAAAAAAACCCCCAAAATTTTGGGGGGGGGGGGGGGAAAACTAGGGAAAAGTAAACCTGGGTGCGGAAATCAAAAGGGGGAAAAAAACTGATTGAAGATTGCACAGGCCGGGAAAAAGCAGGGAAAAGGGCCTCTCGGGAACCCCTCAGGCCACTAGGCAAAACCCGGGAATGAGTTTATGACATAAAAAAAAGGGTTTTATTCATATTGGATTTCTTTATTAGAAATAAAAACCAGGAAATTTATGTTGTTCTTCTTTTTTTGGGGAATGGAAATAACTTTTATAATATTTTTGAAATTAATATTGAAAAAAATTTTTAATTGGGGAACTTTGTTATTGAAAATGTTTTTTTTTGTTTTTAAAGAAAACATTAACTTTGTTTTTTATTTTTTTTCCAGGTTTTTAAAAGGAATGAAACCCGGGAATTTTTTAAACTATTGATTTTTAAAAAAATAATTAAATACATTAGATTTTTTCCCAAAGTTCGTTAGGAGAATAGGATATTTCTATTGTGTTTTATAGATGCAACACTAGGAATGTACACCTGTATTTCTCTCTTTTGTTATAAAACTATTTTATACCAGCTTTATATTTCATCACCTTCTCTAACAGCTGCTTGTTGTTCATAATACAATGTTTCAATAAAAAAACATACCATTTAGCTTCATAAAAATTATGTGAATGCTTTAATCTGTCTGTTTCATACCCAAACAGAATGGATTCAGCCTGGTCAAGAAAATATGACCAGACAGGATTTTTACCGCCTGGAAGACCAAAGAAATGGCGGGAGAGGTGCTTTGAGGTTCTGCAGAATTCTATTGCTGGTCGGTGAGTAACATGTAATAGGATGTGCTTGGTCTATGCAACATAGTATTTCTGGCATATAAGTAAAGTTACAAATATAAGGCTTTTTTTATACCATTGATGCATTAGGGAGTCAACATGGTGTAGCAGCTAGATACTCCCCTGTGGATATGAAGGTCTAGGGTTTAGGTCCTGACGGAAACGGGATTTTCTTCAGAAAAGAACCTTGACTCCCAGGTCAACCCCACAGCCTTGAGAGGGTACCAGGTACTGTCCTGGGAAGTAAAGGTGGCCGGCATGTATGTTGACCACATTGCCCCAACAAGTGCCGATTAGTCTATAAAATATATGTCTAGCCTTAAATGCCCAATACGTCTGAAGGTGTGGAAAAAGTGTTGCATTGGTTTCAGCAGTGGTATCTAGAGCCTTAGCCAGCTGTTAAGAAAGCAGTCACAAACTGCTGCATGTTGAATGTTAAATCCAGAATTGACATCACAGCACTCGGGACACCTTCATAAGTATGTAAAATTACCTAGAGAAATCACAAACAGCTACAAAAAATGCTGTGGTTGGTTCTACATCATCCTGTAAAGGATGCACAACTTAAAAAACAAACAAGAAATACAATATTTCAGCTTAGTTAACAACAACCCATAAACACCCCATTTCCTAGCTTTCAAACATATTAGGTATATCGTATAGAAGCCCTGGTTGAGTTGAGGCTAGATGCTGGCCTCAAGATTTTGGGTTAGAATCCAGTTGATGCAATTTCTTTTTGAAATTGGTCTTCCTACAGGCTGACCCTGCCTAAAATGAACCTGCATAAAATGGACGCCTGGTAATGTCCGCTGAATGGTGACACCTGGCGCGATATTGACCACATCAACCTCCAAGTGTTGAGTTGTCCATAAAATAGGATTCTGGCATTATATGCCTGATTTCAGTGTTGTGCAAAGCTGTATAAAGTTGTGTAAAGTGCCCAAGAGGGGAGAAACAAATATACATAGTGCTAGCACCACATGTAGTAGATCAGTCTTTACTTGTTTACGGATGTGGTTAATATCAGCATTTCTGATACATTATTATTTCAGGTTTAAGAATACTAGTTCACACTGTCCAGAAATACTAAAATACTATTTCTGTGTAAACTAGTATTTCTGTTAACATAGTATTCTGGTTTGTGTAATTGTTTAGTATCACACAGCTGTGGCCAAAAGTTTATTTAGTTAGTTAGTTAGTTAGTTGGGTTATCATCATTGCACTCCGGACATGTCCATAGGTGCTCAGATCCTCCCCTCAGTATGAACCCCAACGTCCGATGGCTAATAGTACCAGTTCTATGTTGATTAACAAGTCTTCTGGCGTAGCTGGTGTGCGTCTCGTTTTTTGCTGTGCCGATCTTAATTCCCAAGTCTGCCATTCTGGCGAGTGATGTGGATTCACTGCCACCAAAGTCCTCTATCCTTCCCATTTCTCTGAGGGCACTGATAATATCAGCGTGATCCATAGGCTGACCGTCGGTAGTGATAGCTGATCCAGCCAACTTGTCAGCTCTTTCATTTCCATCGACGCCTGCGTGTCCCGGAACAAAAATAAAGGTGACGCCACGCACAGTGGACTTCTGCAATGATTCAAGCCATTGTCTTCGCACTGAACCTGCCTGAACCCTCCGAATCATACTCATTGAATCGTTGAGTATACATACGCGGGTGTATTATTGTGTTTCAAGCCAGGCAAACGCTTGCGTCACTGCCATCACCTCCATCGTCATGCTGCCAAAAGTTTAAGACCACCTAGTAAATAATTGATATTTTCACATTATTGTGAACTATTTGCGTTGACCGCTTTGGGGGGGGGGGGGGGTGGGGGCAGAATGATGACTGCAATGATTACCTTTAGTGGTCTCTAAAATTGCAGTGGGTGCATTGCTCTGTAACAATATGGAATAGTCAATTTTTGTAATTGGTGGACGTATAGCTGTGACCACCACTGTAGTACTGTTGTTTGCTTATGATAATAAAATCAAGACAGTTTTGTCAGTTAACAGATTCATTGTGTATTTGTGGAGTTAACATTGGTGTTGAGATGTGTTTTTTATTTGTGAAGTTAACTTTGGTGGAAAGATTTGTTGTGTGTCTGTAAAGTAACATAAGTGGAAAGATTTGTTGTGTGTCTGATGTCTTACTGACATTTCATCTTCCAGCATTGAAGGCAGCCAGCTTGAGACCAGAGACCAGAACAAAATGTGGCTAGTCAGACATCTTGAAATCACCCGACAACTGATGATAGATGACCTGAAAGTTGTCAAGGTATTGCATTTGTGCTGTCGTCATGTAGCAGGTTCTTTGGAAAATGCCACTGTCTCATCTTGGCATATGGAAAGCCACTCATGTTCTTTGGTGGACATCACTTTCATGACATGTGGCAAGTCACACATGGTACATAGAAAGCCACTCGGCCCCCTCCCAACTTTCCTGCCTGGTGAACTTAATCTTGTTCTTGATATCCTGTGTCCACTATCATGCTGTCCCTGTTTAGCTTATATTATAATCTTTCAACTTGTGATGCGGGGGGGGGGGGGGGGGGGGGCTATGGTACGGTGGTTAAATGTTGAGGTTTTATGTGTAGCGCAGCTCTCTTCTTCGTTGCGTATGTCGTTGTCACACCCAGGTTCGTCTTTAGGTTTGCTAGGAGGAAGATTGGAAGATTATAGACGAGGAGAAAGATGGTCGTGTCGATAGTGGTTATGATGATGATGTCTTGCTAGCTGGATGCTTCTTACGTGCCTCTGATGCTTGTATAATAAAATGGCTGGAAACAACTGTTCTTGACTATACTGTCTTTATTGTGATACTTTACCAATGTCACAAAATAACATCAATGATTTTCTGAAAGTTGCTGTGTTTTCTCTATGGCTAAATACTCTTGAGGTTCACGTTGTGTTCTTTCTCCCTATGGTTGCATACACTTAATGTTGCGTTGTGTTCTCTAGCTGCTTTGGTTCTAGTGTCTGTAACTGCCACCTGGCTTCTAGTGCTGTCTGGTACCAACGGATTGATCGTCGACTTTAACATCTCAATAGTGTTCCTACCTAAAGTGTCACTGTTAACCATGGATCCAGGTATCGTGTGTGTTGTCTGTGTAGTTCGATATCTTGTTTCATGTCTGCTCTGTCTTCGAGGCTAAATATAACTGGCTCCTCTCCCTCTAGGGTTGAGTTGGCATCTCCAAAACTGCGAGGATCATTGAGACTAGTCGCTTGTCCTCTGAGTCTCAACCACTGAAGACATTCTTTGAGTTAAGCTGACATCTCTACAATTGAAGACTGCTTTGAGAGTCCATGTGACTGGTCTTTCCTCTCTTGAGTCTTGTGGACTGAAGAATTCTCCTGAGTGGATTCTTACCCAGTATTTATACTTGGATGCTGGAATGCTAGTTATTTGTTTTCTTCTCACTTTTCCTGCTTCTAGAATATTCTAGTACGTCCAAACTTGTTTACTATGTACGTTCTCACGTGGGATTTTCTAAAAATTTCTCGATTGCATCGGATTTCAACATCCTATTCTACGCAGATATAGTAGTCAAATTGACAGCTGACGTCAATAGAAGCTTCTAGAAAACAAGTATAATTTGCTTTGATAGGGCACACAACAACAGGGTATTTACTAGTAAGACAAGGTTGGGTCACATGATGAAACAAATGCATTTCAAAACTTCTATAAAGAAGGCCAAGGCCAGACAACATCAGTTTGATGTCAACAGCAAGCTTTGGCGGGAAAAGAAGATTCTGGAAAAGGGAATGTCAAATTTACCAAAACTTGTTGATTTTCAGTACATCATAACTTCGTGCCTTCTAACAAACAAGGGATAATGTCTCCCTGTTACAACGTTCAAATCTTTATCGAGCCAGATTTTTAAATAAAATCTGGCTCGATAAAGATTTGAACGTAAAACCTCAACATTTAACCACCGTACCATAGCACCCCGCATCACAAGTTTTATTCAAAACCGACCTTGGCTTCTCAGTTGACCCAGCCTAAAATGGGTGCAAGGAAAGTCCTGGGAGGCAAAGGTGGCTGACATGATGTTGACATCACCCACAAAGTGCTGATTGGTCTATAAAATATAGGTCAAGCATTAAATGCCCAATACGCCTAATGGCATAAAAAAGGTCCTTTTACCTGTAGATGCAGTCTATTCACATTAACCCAGAAAACATCAATGTATCCAACATCCTAATCTGGACAACTGAAATAAGGGAACAAAATGTATATATGATATTCAGACCAAGAATACAGAGGAAGTACATTAGCTACAGGTAGACCTTCAAATACTTGGAGACTCCTACTGGAACGATAAGGCCAGAAACACAGTTTAATGGAGGCAGGTGAAATTTGCATCAATGAACCTCAAGGGTTTAGAATGTTGAAAGGGAATAAGTAAGAGAAGATTATAGTTTAATCACCCTTTGGGAAAATGGGGGGAGGGGTTAGAATTTACGAATTATATAAGTGCTTTGAATCTTCTGACACAGATCGTCACTCAGTATTATTTTGTAATATTTTTTGTCACAGTCGATTCCTGGATTCCATTCTGTCCTGTGCAGTTTTTCTTTATTATGTACTGAGTCTAGTCTTGAAGCTCACGTCTTTCACCCTTGTCAGTTCGAAAGGGGTGGAGCTATACTATCCTTTTCTTATTTTTAAAATCAATCCAGCTTATAATGTTAATTAAACTAAATATGCATAGTCCAGAGACTGTCGTTGCGTCACAGCTTTAAGCGAGAATTAACGAGTGACTTAGCTTTCTGGCAAGGCCTCGGTAGATACAGGAAAAGCAGTCACCAGGCTGACATTCTCAGTGCTATCAAGGATGAAGGACCAGAAGATAATTCCGGAGATGACGATGAGTCAAACTACAAGAATTTCAGGTTAAAAGAGTTGTCACCAGACATGAACACTAAACAGGTAGTCAAAGAAGAATAGTAAACCAACACAGAACTGATGTTATCACATCAGTTGCCATATGGTGGGGGATATACTGAAAATGGGATCTGAACGCTTATAGACTTGTTGATGTTCACTGAGGATAATCTTTTGATCAACTAACTTAACTAACTACACCACCTGGCAGGAACACATAGATTGACTCAGCCTAAAATAAGTAACAGAAAATGTCCTGAGAAGTAAAGGCATCCCTGGTGATCTTGACTAGATCGTCCATCAGTTGCTGATTGGTCTGTAAGAAATAAGGGTCAAGCACTATATGCTTGAAATGCTACTGCTTTCACTTGACACCATCTCACATTCTTAAAGAGTTTTTTCTTCTTCATTTTATCAGCTGTAAACTTTGGTGGAAGGTTCTGGTTGTTCATACTCTTCTGGACTTTAGTCTTGTTCCAGAATCAGAAGTTTCTGTGCTCAGTCATTTTACAGATCTGACTTATTTTTATGCAGACTGTTGGTTCCTCGCCCCTCTGACAGATGCCCTCCAACTTCGAAGGAAACTTCCTTAATTAGTCACCTCTTATGACGTGCTTGTTAGGGGTTTGGGTGGTAATGGTTCTAATCCTTGATTCCCCACAAAAGAGCCCCGGAACCACATGGGAAGTAACAGATTTTAAAATGATATAGTAAGCATATATTATATATTTGATTATCTGAAACATGTTAATAAAACTGTCTTTGCAGACACTGCTGCCTCCAGTGTTCCCCCCAGATTATGACGTGGTGAGAAGGTACACAAAAATGTACCACAGAGCTCTCTCTGCTCACGTATGTACAGTTTTTATTTTATCTTGAGAGTTATTCCTGTCTGAGTTAAACTATACTTCTAAGCTCTTGCTACTTTACTAACTTATATAAGTTTTATGAAATAAATGAAATTAGATGTATAACAGAGTTTTAAGGTTCCCTACCTGGCAATAGTATAACACTGGACTCTCTTTATTAACTTGTATAAAGTGTTATCAGATCAAGAAAATTTGATATTTCTGAGTTTATTCAAGAAGTTTCAGCTCAGATTGAACTATGTATGCTATGTAACATTGTATCTAATCAAAAAAATATGTTTACAAGTTTACAGTAAGTTCAGTTCCTAAGAAATGAATGAATGAATGAATCAGGAGCTGACATTGTTGTACTCAGGACATACCCACACATGCTTAGTAGCCATTTATGTCACCATACTGATGGTACCAGGGAAAACTGTATTGAAAGTTCACCTGTTTTTGTCCCCCTGCAGGTAGAAGTTCATCCAGACCTTCTGTTCACCCCCCCCCCCCCACCCCCTTTCTCCCCCCAGCTGAATCATTCTCTCCTGATATGGATGCCCTGTCTGTTCTGTTGCACTGTTTACTAAATCCCAGAGAACCTTCACCACATCTGCTTTATCATAATGCAGGTCATCGCCCAGTGGGGCTTCAGCTGTCAGTTTATCAGCCTGCTTATTACCATGCTCACGTGTATATTCTAGACGGAAGATCCATCACATGCTTCTGATTTCTGTTTTACCAGGCAATGCAAGCTATTCAGATAACACAACACCAGTTTTTATTTTCTGTAGCAAATTATGGAAACTCATGAAAAAATTTTTTTATACAACTATTAGAGAAAGAAGATTTTTCATTTATAAATATTTATTTATTTATTTAATTTTTACACTTCCCACTCCTTTTTCTGCTCATTCAAATATTTTCATTTTGTAATAGCTCCTCCTGTTCATATTTTCTCCTGTTACAGATTCCCAGTTCCATTCTTACCTTTTTGGTTGTTTAATTAGTTTATTGTTTTGTCTGTCGAAAAAGGCAGGTCGAAACATTCAGTGGTATTTATGCACATGTCCTTTCCCTGTAGTGACATCAGTTGTTAGTCAAGGTTCCAAAGCCACTACAGATGGACTGCCACATACGTGCTCCATTCCTGTGCCAGTGGAAATCACACAAAATATCTTTCACTGTTCCTGTTTGAAAACTGGTGAAAACAACTTGTCTGTTGCAGCAACATTCTAAAACCTGCACTCGCAAAGCTGCGATCCCGATGAGCTTTCTAGTCATTGTTTGACTGCATTGAGTTATTCTTCTTTTTCTCTTCCACCTCATTGAAGTTTTGGGGGAGATTTAAGGATCATTTGTGCACTTTTTCCAATGCATTGAACAAGTTGGTGTTCATTTCTGTTAGGTTGCTCCTGATGATGTCGCTCCATATCTTGCGTGGTCTTCCACTTGCTCTGTGTTCATTATATTTCTTCAGTTTAGTTATTTCAAAAATTAAATAATATGAAGAGCCCATGTCAGAATACCAGTAAACTGTTCAGAGTAAAAGCTTGAATGCACACATCTTTCCTGTGACAACAGCAAATGTGAGTCTCGGACTGTTTCACATTTCTCTCCACAAAGAAAGAAAATTATGTGTTTTTGACCAAGTTGCTCAAATGTAACCAACATCATGTTTGTCAACTTTTATAGCATATGCCTGATTAGCAAGATATACAGATATAATGAGAACTACTTGTAAAACAAATTCAATCGGTCAGAGGCTTCTTTTACTCATCTCTCAGCCTCTTGTTAATTCCTCTCTTGATTTTATCCTCCCACATGTATTGCTGACTGCCTCTTGTTCACTTGCCATCACCTTTTCACTCCAGTTTGGTTTTTATAAGAATGTTGTGTATTTTAATACAGCCAAAATAATTGACTTTTCTTTTTTATCTTCTTTAGTATCTCTGTTTTAACTTTTGGTCTCTTCAGAGACTTGGTGTTTGATTATTTTTTTCTCTCCATGAAATAGGACCTATTCTTTTGTATATCCACATCTCCAGAGACTCAATTGGATTTTCTAGTTGATTGTTCATTGTCCAGGTTTCTGCTCCATACAATGGGGTTTAGTATTGCTAACATCTTTTTGACTTCTTTTTCACTTCTGCCATTATCTGTTATTGTAGGTTTGAGATTAATGGAACTTGTAACTTGCTCATAAATGGTGACTCCAAAGCACTATTAGAACTAACCAGATTGAAAATAATGGTAACGTTATCATTAAATATAGATGTAGTAAACAGGTTAACAATTCTGTAAACATGTTAACAATTCTAATTATACATTAAACCTATCTGGTTTATATTTCAGTTGCAGGAACTGATAGACCAGAAACTTGAAGGAAATGAAATTGTATCATTGCTGCAGTGGATTGGTGCTTACGAGTAGGTTTGATTGGTTGTGTTGTCTCCACTGCACACACTTGTCATGTTTATAACAGACTTAGAAAATATGTTGAGAAAAGTAGAGACATGTGTACTCTGTGCAGAGTGGCAAGCATTGTTTTTGAGGTCTTGGGCAGTTAATATCTTTTGGATATTTTCTCCATGGCATGCAGATATGGTGGGAAGCGAACAGGCAGACACATTGGCTGGTTCTGCACCACTTAGTGGTTAATTAATGCATGACAAGCTCCTTTGGAAGCTAGTGAATTACACAGAGACATAAGAAAGTCATCAGGGTCTCAAGAGAATGATTCAGCTGGGAGTGACCAGGCGATTTGGCTGACATTCTTTTTTTCTTTTTCTTCTTCTTCTTCTTCTTCTTCTTCTTCTTCTTCTTCTTCTTCTTCTTCTTCTTCTTCTTCTTCTTTTTTCTTCCTTCTTCTTCTTCTTCTTCTTCTTCTTCTTCTTCTTCTTCTTCTTCTTCTTCTTCTTCTTCTTCTTCTTCTTCTTTGTTTTCATCGGCTGTAAACTCCGGCAGAAGACTTTAGACTTGTTCCAGAACCTGGTTGTTGCGTGCACATCCAGTTTAAAGATCTGATTTATTTGTATGCGGACTGTTAGTTTCTTTCCTATTAGACAGATGCACTATGACTTCGAAGGATGCCCCCAATTAGTCGGCTCTTGGATATGCTTGTTGGGGAGGCAGGAGGTCTGTTCTTGTTTTCCCCATGATGGGGCCCCAGAACCCACATAGGAAGGCTACCATTCAACATTCAGGAGAAAGGCAAGATGGACATTCGATCAGACTGCAGCTAGTACCACTGGAGTTGGAACTCTGCTGCTGATTGGGATGGAGTATTTATGGTTCCTAGCTCTACTGATTTGGTGTATCCACTTTTTTTGTTTATTACACTTNCTTTTCCAGAGACTTAATGTTTGATTACTTTTGTTTTCATGAAATAAGAACTATTCTTCTGAAATTTACATTCCCCAGAACCAAGACGATTTTTGTTACTTTTTTTTTTAAAAAATTGACCTATTCTTCGTTATCTACTTTCCGAGACGGGTTTGATTATTTTTGTTTCCATGAAATAGATCATTTTTGTTATCCAATCTCCAGAGACTGATTTTTGTTTACTTTTGTTTCCATGAAAATGTCTATTTCTCTGTAATCACATCCCAAAAGATAATTTTGATTACTTTTTTTTCGAAATATGATTTAATTTTCGGGGGTACCACATTTCCAGGATTGTTTTTGATTATTTTTTTTTTCATGAAAATGACCTATTCATCTCTATTCCCATCTCCAGAGACTCAATTTTTTTGAACTTTTT
Source organism: Candidula unifasciata (assembly GCA_905116865.2). Classification (NCBI taxonomy): domain Eukaryota; kingdom Metazoa; phylum Mollusca; class Gastropoda; order Stylommatophora; family Geomitridae; genus Candidula; species Candidula unifasciata. The sequence goes on from CAJHNH020000032.1 coordinate 170,003, forward strand.
TTCTATGAAATGGGACTATTTTTCTGTATATCCACTTCCCAGAGACTCGATGTTTGATTATTTTTTGTTTTCAGAAATGATCCTTGGTGTTTGATTACTTTTGTCTATGAAATATGACCTGTTTTTCAGTATATCCACATTTCCAAAGACTCAATTGGATTTTCTAGTTGATTGTTCATTGTCCAGGTTTCTGCTCCATACAATGGGGTTTATATTGCTAACATCTTTTTCACTTCTGCCATCATCTGTTTTTGTATGTTCAAGACTGATGAAACTTGTAACTTGCTCATAAATAGTTACTCCAAGCATTATTAGAACTAACCAGATTGAATATAATGGTAACTTTATCATTAAATATAGATGTAATAAACAGGTTAACAATTCTGTAAACATGTTAACAATTCTAATTATACATTTTACCTATCTGGTTTATATTTCAGTTGCAGGAACTGATAGACCAAAAACTTGAAGGAAATGAAATTGTATCATTGCTGCAGTGGATTGGTGCTTACGAGTAAGTTTGATTAGTTGTGTCTCCACTGCACACACTTGTCATGACTGAAACAGAATTAGAAAGCATGTTGAGAAAGGTAGAGACGTGTACTCTGTGCAGAGTGGCAAGCATTGTTTTAGAGATCTTGGGCAGTTAGTATCTTTTGGATATTTTCTCCAGGGTATGCAGATATGTTGGGAAGCGAACAGGCAGACACATTGGCTGGTTCTGCACCACTTAGTGGTTAATTAATGCATGACAAGCTCCTTTGGAAGCTAGTGAATAATACAGAAACATAAGAAAATCATCAGAGTCTCAAGAGAATGATTCAGCTGGGAGTGACCAGGCAATTTGGCTGACATTCTTTTTTTCTTTTTCTTTTTCTTCTTCTTTTTCTTCTTCTTCTTCTTCTTCTTCTTCTTCTTCTTCTTCTTCTTCTTCTTCTTCTTCTTCTTCTTCTTCTTCTTCTTCTTCTTCATGTTTATTGGCTGTAAACTCCGGCAGAAAGTTCTGGCTATTCCAATTTACAGATCTGATTTATTTGTATGCGGACTGTTGGTTCCTTGCCTCTTAGGCAGATGCACTATGACTTCGAAGGATGCCCCCAATTAGTCGACTCCTGGATATGCTTGTTGGGGAGGCAGGAGGTCTGTTCTTGTTTTCCCCGTGATGGGGCCCCAGAACCCACATAGGAAGGCTACCATTCAACATTCAGGAGAAAGGCAAGATGGACATTCGATCAGACTGCAGCTAGTACCACTGGAATTGGAACTCTGCTGCTGATTGGGATGGAGTATTTATGGTTCCTAGCTCTACTGATTTGGTGTATCCACTTCTTTTGCTTATTACACTTACTAAAGCCATGGGCTATGATTCCATGACTTCTTATAGCACTACATATCACAGTTTTCTGGGAAGACAGAAAGGTGCCTATACAATACTGTTTGTGTGTGTAACAACAAGGTGTTCACTATACACATGTCTTTGAAGATTGAATGAAAAACCCTTACAGTGATGGGGACATAACCAGGTGTTTTTTCTTTCTCAGTTCCCCAGAGTTGATGAGGCATCCAGAGCTAAACATAGATGTCAAAGAACTAGGACCTCTGTTAGAGAACAACTTTATTGTACATCTGAGAAACCAGTAAGAGATCTGCCTTGTGTTTGTTGACTTTTAGAGAAGCATCATCATGTGCTTGGTGAAAATGATTGCGTCTGGGTCACAAGCAGTTTGTTTTTGCAGTTACATGTTTTTGATCTGTGTTTGGGTTTTTCTTTGTTTCTTCTTGACTTTATGTCAAGATAATCTGTAAGTCTTCTTATAATCTGTAAGTCTTCTTCTTGTCCTTTTCTTCTTAATCTTGCCCTCCTTCTACTCTGCCTCTGCTACCATCTTCTTCATTTCCACATCTTCTTCTCCTCCTTTTGCTGTGAATTCCTATGCACTTTGTCTGCCCCTCAACACAGAGCTAGCCTTAGATAATCGCATTACCTGGGCGAGAATTGTCATGAATCATTTGTTGAACTTCTGATTCTGCAGCATCTGCTGTCCAGTCCCTGCACTCACGACCTAAAGTGATACCCTACACAAATCTTAAACTTGCTCTGACACTTTGAGCTACTCCTCTCACACCCAAATGTATCAAGCCTGCACACTTGTCTAATTGTGTCTTCAGCTTGCGCTTCCAAGACCTTCCTCTTTTCAGTCTTTTACAGCTCTACCAAGGGCTTCATGCAGGAAATGCTTCTTGTCTGAAGCTACTCCGATATATGACTTTGCTTGCAAAACTTCTGCAATAGTAGGCAGTGCAAGTATATATCACATACATACTACCAGGGTATCTCTTGTAAATACCAGAATAACCCACATGGCTTCATTCTGTATGTGTTCAAGTTTCATCAGCTGACTCTTGAATATGGTAAGCATTTAAAGCCCATAATCTATCACTGACAGGATCACATGCTGGAACACTGTGAATAGCATTCTTTGTTCCAAGTTCATTGCTGCAATATTCTTGAGAGCATTGAGACTTTTTTGGCATTTCACCTCAACTGCCTCCACATGATCCCTGAAGGACAGGCTTCCCTCTAAAATGATACTCAAGCACCCTCAGTTTGCTTTCTCTTTTGATGCTGCTGTTATTTACTGTGAGGCTTGGAACATTAGCTCTCACAGTTCTATTGTTCAGAGAACACCACAAAATAGCCGCCTTTTCTGTGTTAATGACAGCACCCATTTCTGCCAATCATTCAGTCACTTAATCTTCAGTTGCCTGTAGCTCTTGGGTATCAGTTGCCTATTACTCCTCTGCTTGTATGCAAGTATATCATCAGCAAATGTCAGTATCCTTCCGGCACCTGGTGCTTCAAGTTCTACAGTCTTGCTTGTATACACATTGAAGAGCACTGGTAAAATTGCAGAACCCTGGGGTAGTCCCGGGGTGGTATTACTTGGTTCTGAAGTCCATGTACCCAGTAAAAGGGCAACCATACATAAATGAAGGACAGCTGCTATCCAGTTCACAAGCCAGGGACAAACCCCTTTCTCCATGAGTGCAGATAGCAATATATCATACCTGACGGTGACTCTGTTGTAGGCTCCCTCAAGATCAAATGCTGCCACAACTGTCTCCTCTATGTTCTGGAAGCCCTCATAAACATAAAAAGCAAAAGTAGCTTCATTTGACCAGGTATCTTTCCATGGTCGGTAGCTACCCAAATCTTTTGGCAGGAACATTTTCCTTTCCAAAAACATATCTAGTTTAACGTCAACAAACTTCTCTAGCACCTTGCCAAAAGTATTTTGTAGGGTGATAATCCTGAAACCGCTTAGTCTGGAAAGATCTTAGCCTGGTTTTGGAAGTGGGATTAGGTAGCTGTAAACACAGTCCTGGTAGTACTGAAGCTGTTCTGATGCGGTTGTTAAAGTGAAAAGCCATCTCCTTCAAGTTTTCATCACTCAGGCTCTTTATGTGGGCATACCTGACTCCATCCGGTCCCAGCGCAGTGTCTTTTGCTTTTTGCAATATAGATTTTATATCCTCCACCCTAATGATATCCTAAAAATAATCATCATTTATAGCAGACAGATTATCTCTAACTGAATTTCTAAGCTCCCTATCATTAGGATCAGTTATAAATCTTTTCAAAAAGGCTTCCCCTTCCTCTTTGTTGTCATTGGCATGCCATTATCTGTGTATATAATGCCTGTTGTGATAGACCAATCCTTCTATGCATCTGCCTGTGAAGTTCTCAAAACCTACCCAGTGATCTATCTCCTCTGATTTCCCTCTTAAATGTTCCAATTTTTAGGCGTTTTTTGCATATGCTGCATACGGCTTGAATTCTTCTACTTTTTCTTTTCTAACTCTTTCTAGCTTATCTATTCCCTCTTTTTAACCTGTAAGGTGTCTCTCACACTTTCTGTAATTGTTTAACTGCTGCTCGCTTTGCTCTCCATACCTCTTCTACTTCTTAGGTGGAGGGTGAACAGAAGCAGAGGTGGTGGTTCTGCTGCATACCTTCTGTCAAAGGCATCAAAGAAGGGCACTGGCTCTCTCATACTTTAAAGTCTTGCATGTTCTCACAGGGCTGACCTTGCTAGCTTTAGAAATCAAGACTGAGTATGGTATGTGGTCACTCCAATGATCATCATGATGTGCAAGAGAAACCCTAAAATGAACACAGATGAGAGATGCCAAAGGTGCTGGACTGGAATATGTCCATGAAATTGAAGGGATTGCACAGGATTCAATGGAATGGAGGAATAGACTGCAAGCCCTGGGTAACATATATGGCACAACAGGACAGTGATGATGATGATGATGATGATTTTAGACTAGGTCAGCGTGGGTGCTAAGGTCAGTTACAAAAAATGCAACTTGATTCAAACGATAGACCTTTCATTTGGCATGCAAGCATTAACCATTGTACTACAAGCTCATGGTTATAGGAAGAGTTATATTCTCATAGATTTTCCTGATCCCTTGAAAATATCCTGGGAAGTAAAGCTGGCTGATGTGATGGGATCCACATTACTGGTTTGAGTTCTGATTATTCTGTTAGACTCCCAGTGTGGGTTTCAGAGCCCTGTTATGGGGTGTGGGGGCAGGAGAGGAAACAAAGAATAGACCCACTGCTTCTCTAACAGACATGTCATAAGAGTCGACCAATTAGGAGTTTTCTTCAAAGTGGGTGGAGCCGCTGTGATGTAGCGGCTAGACACTCGCCAGTGGATTGGAAGATTGTGGCTTCAGGTCCTGACAGAGCTGGACTTTTTTCAAAATGATCTTGTCTCCCAGGTCGATCCTGCCTTAAACGGGTACCAGCTACAGTCCTGGGAAGTAAATGTGGCCGGCGTGATGCTGACCACATCACACACCAAGTGCCGATTGGTTTATGGATCTACCCTGTTTGCTCAGTACGCTTGAAGGCATGGAAAAGGATCCTTTACTTTTTACTTACTTTCAAAGTGGGACTACATCTGCCTGAGAGGCAAGGAACCAACAAGGCATACAGATAAGCTAAAACTGTAAAATGGTTGTGCACACAAAAGTCAAGTTCTGGAACAAGACTAGTCCAGTAGTGGATGGCAACCAGAACATTCCCTCGGAGTTTACAGCTGGTGAACAAGAAGAAGAAGAAGAACAAGAAGAAGAAAGTCTGTAAAAAATATCAGTTTAGCACCTTATTCTCACTAGGGCTCTGTCGTTGACCCAGGCAAAAACTAGGTACCAGGAAGTGTCCCAGGAAGTGAAGGCAGCTGGTGTGATGTTATTTGGTCTATAATAAACTGGGTTTAGTACCCTGTGCCCAGTCCACCAGTGTCATGTCAAGGGTCCTGAACTTTTACTTTACTTTCACCTAATAACTCAAGTCACCCATGACTTCTTATTCTGTGTTAATCATTAGAAAGGTTGTTACCCCCTCATGTTGTGGTTTACAGTTAGACTGTGATATCTGCAGCTTTCGGCCCAACACATCCAGTTTCATCAAATTCCTAATTAGTCACCTATGACATACTTGTTAGGAGCAGTGTGTCTGCCCCTCCCCTCCCCCCTTTCCCCCTGATAGGCCCCAGAACCCACACTTGGAATCTGTTAAGCCCATGTTAAACACATAGATGGTTTTCTACAGATACTTGAAAAACATGAAGCAGAATATAGCGGAGTGGAGCAGGAACACACTGCGTACAGATATGAAGGTGAGTGAGCATCACAGTAATTAAAGAGATGTCAGAACAAGTAACAAGTTTCTCCTATCTTAGTCCTGAATTAGAAGTCAGAAAGAGAATAGGAATGACAAAATACTGTTTTCAACATCATGTAGAAATTATTGACATAAAGGGAGATAATTAAAAAATTGTTTGCTGTCTTCATAATAGAGTTTGCTAAAATGTATCAACTGATAGCCATATGAATTTTACATGGTAAGGCCCCAGTCTCTCCCACAGTGCAACTATTGTACTGTGTCTGAAAGCTACAAGAACAATCAGTTAGTTCCACGATAATCTCCCCTGCCGAACTAGGTCATGTTCCATTGATACATTTTTTAGACTTCTCTGATGTCTTGGGGGTTACAGCTATGTTGTTTCCTTTCTGGCTTGTCTTGCATTTACATTTTTCTTCTAAGAAGGAGAATGCCTGTGACAGAGCAGCACTCTCTAGGGGGGTTGTGGGTTAGACCCAGTTTCTAAATGTTTTTGTATTGTTAAAAGCGCTGGTGTGCTTAAATTTACTATACGCTATATCAAGGGCATTGCCGAACACCCCCGTAGCAGTGAGCGAAGGTCGGGTGACGAAAGGTCAACCAATCAGAAGGGAGATTATCATGGAACTGACCGAACAATCTTTTCCTTAACTGCTCACAGCAGGAATATAACCTGGGTATACATCGAGGATTACATTGAGAGATAAACAGCACATTAGAATGAGAATTATCAGATGTTATTTATGCTCAGCCCTACTGCATACATATATATGTGTGGATTAGTCCCTGATATGTATGACTGACTGCTCCCCTGACATATAAGTGTATGCATTAGTCTGTACCTATCTATACCTTTCTGTTTCATCTCAGGACTGGATCAAGGATGAGCCACCAGACCAGGATGGAGATGGTTTCTTCAACACTCAGCTACCCGTGATTATTTTCCAGATGATGGAACAGAATGTGAGCGTTTTTCTTTGTCACTCACACTGTGATTGTCTCTTTCTTCTTCTTTTTATTCTTCCTCTCCTCTACCTCCCCATCCTCCTCCTCCTCCTCCTTATTCTTCTTGCAAGAGTTTTTATCATAAATGGCCCACTTCTCTCCACAAAGTGGTTTGTTGGCCATAGAGAGCATCAGACAAGTTTCAGAACTCTAGCTCCAGCAGTAACTCCAAGGGATTGCAAAGCACTGTATTCACAGAACTAAACTTATAAATTTGAGAGCAGAAGGCACATGGCTTAATGATTGTGCCACAGAGTTGACAACCCACATCACAGCACGTGGAACATTCTCATAACTGCTCCATCCCCATCTTCAGCAGCAAGGCCAGTTCCACTTTCAGTGGTACCCGTTAAAATATGATTGTCTAGCTTTTCCTCTGAATGTTGAGCATCAGTCAGATCTTGTAGGATCCTCCCCTCCTCTTCCCTCCCTCAATCCCAAAACCCAGACTGCCTCTGCCTTCATTCTCAAGCTAGGTGTGGTATCATATTCCAGCTTTCATTGCAACCAAGGTTGTCAGTTGGCTTTTGCACTTCTTCTGCCTCTCAACACAGAGCCACCTGTATAGATAATCACATCCCCATGGAGGGAATTGTAGTGGACTAGTAGCTGTTGTGCCACAGAGATGTAATATAACATTCAAAAACCTATGATATTTATCTGTACATGTAACCTAATATTGCAGTGAAGGTGTAAGTTATTCCCTCACACTGCTGCTGACACTGCTTCGAAGAAATACATTAAATATATAATATAGTAATGCTGGTTCTGAAATCTCACTGATGTAAAGGTGGAAGACTTTTCTTGACATGAGCAGATCTACACTCACCATTGTCATTTACTGTGTTGCCATTGACATCCTATAGCACAGTATAACACTGTCATCTGGAAAGATGGAAAGGTGCCACCCAACTTCGGACTGTCCCATAGGTGCTTAAGAACCCCCTTAAACATACATATCAGTGTCTCATGACTGATTGTATCATTGCTATGCTGATTGACAAGACCTTTCATACATCTGGTATGCCTTTAACTCTTGGCTGTCCCCATCTTTGATCCTAAATCTCCTTCTTCCTCTTTTGTTCGCTTGAAATAGATTATCTATATCTGCAGTGAAGGAGACAAAGTTCTTTGGTCATGTAACGAAAAAAGGAGCACTAGAAAATATTGTGACGACTGGAAAGATCACTGGTAAAAGAAGTAGAGGCAGACCAAGAGAAATAATGGTGGACGGCTTTAGACAGTGACATGGAGGAATATCATCAGTAGAATTGATATAGAACACCAAAGACCGAGAACTGTGGCGAAGCATTAATGCTTACGCCAGCTGACAAGGCACTTGATGATGATGATATCTGCAATGTTGTCTCTGGTTTGAACTTCACTGTCTCTTGTAATTCAATCAGTGACTCGAAAATTGTCTTTATATGTTGTATTTTTGACAGTCTTGGAGGACACGATCTGTTGTCTCAGGTGCCAATCCTCATGTACACATGGCTGACTCAACATCCTAAATCTTTCATTCTCAGCAGTGGTGTGGACACACAGCCCCAAAATCAATCCAGCTCTCTCTGGGGGCATTAATTGTGTTGGCATGATCCATTTTCTACAGTTTCAGAGTCAGCCAGTCAATCAGCTGGCATCATCACCCACTCCACAACGACTCAGTCCACTGCCTAAGTAAGCCTCCACCTGTCAGATCATGCTCATAGAAAAACTCAGTACAGAGAAATGGGTCTCTAATATTTTATATAGAGTGCTGAATGTTAAACACAATTAATGCTTATTGCTTTATTCTGTCTATTTTTTCTTCTGAACCGTTTTTATTCATTTTCTGAACTGTACCAGCTGCAAGTAGCCAACATCATTGGTCAAGATTTGGTCAAGAAAGTTCTGGAACTGTTTGCAGAGGAGCTCAACAGATTTGCCCAGGAATATTTTAGTGAGTACTAGAGTGGTTCACTTGTTTACTGGTTACAGGACTAGATTTTTATTTTTGTGTATATGCCTTTTATCCATATGTGTATGCGCACGTCTGCTTGTGTGCGTGCGTGCGTGATGATTTAAATCGATCAGTGTCTTTAGTCTACTTCCTCATCTTCCTAATCATTTTCATCTACTGTTCCTCTTTCTACTTCTGCTCCTGGTTCTGCCTACACAAAATGGACTGTAAGTGCTCAGCCAACACAAACCACACCCTTTGTCGAATTGTTCATACCTTGATTTTCTAATTTACTCTATATATTGACTAATCATTTAACATCTTGTTTTTGCAGTTGAACTACAAGGCTTTGAAGAGCGTCATCTGGCAGACAGAAAGGAACCGAAGTACTTTGTTCACTATGTGGTAATAATGACTTTATTTGCAACACTGCGTCATGTCTTTTTTTTGCACACTGCTTTAAATTTGTGCACGATTTTCCCCATCTGTTATTTGTATCTCTGATAATAAATAACTGGTTTTTTTTAAAAATAATGTCAGAAATAAGTACTGATTGGGTGGGAAAAAGAAGGGGTAAGGGTAGACGGGGTTTGAACTGGTTGCTTCATGCTATAGGGAGAGATATCTCTGTTTTGCGTGGTTAAGCTGGCTACTTCATGCTATAGGGGGTGCAACTTTTGTGGAAATCCTCAGGATCGTCGGTGGAGCTACAAAGAACCTGCTTTGGGTGATGCTCCCTGTAGCAAGCTGTTCTATAGAGAGAGACCGAGCCATATGAAATAAATCGGAGTATAAGGAAGGCATTCCTGTCAACTTTAAACATTTATAGGGAAATATGGAAATCACAGCACATGGCAAAGACAAGTTTTACTAAGGTAATACATTTTTAGTATCCTTCCCCACCCTCCACGACCACCATTTCCAGATGTGTCCCTGTCATGTAAGGAAATGTTACCAACCTAGGCTTAATTGTTTGTTCATTCATTCTCTTCCCATGTCTCTCACTCCTTATTTCTCACCCTTTCTACTTTCCTCTTTCATTCTCTGTTTACTTCTCTCTCTCTACCTCTCTCCTTCTTTGCCTTTATCATTCCTACTCTGCCTCTATCTCCTTTCCTTCATTTCTCTTGTTACCATTCTCTCTCTTGCTTTCACTCTTGAAATTCAGTATTATCCATATATTCTGTGCTGATATCTCAATAAATAATGTATACTTAGATAAATTGGACACATCCACAGATTGCCAATGCAAACAACTGTCTGGCATTTGGGGAGTACATGAAAGAGTTGCGCAAAAGGTACATCAAAAGTGACTATGAGGAGGAGATTGCTGACGATACAGAACAGATCAGGAAAGACCCATTCCAGCAACTGACAGACAGGTTTCTGCAGTTGGCTAAGTTTTGGTCAGTATCGCAACATTGTTAGAATACTTTGTTCTATATCTAATAAATAATGCAAGAGCTTGTTCCATATTCCTTGCGTTGTGTAGGGTATATGATGCCAGTCCTAAAATTTTATGGTCAACACAAAATGTGCTTTTTTATTGTTCTGTTCTTTGTCTTTTGTATGTTGTTCTCATGTCTGTCTCTTGTCTTTTGTCTGTTGTTCTCATGTTTGCTGTCTTGTCTTTTTGTCTGTTCTTCTCATGTTTGCTGTCTTGTCTTTTGTCTATTCTTCTCATGTCTGTTCTCTTGTCTTTTGTTTGGTGTTCTCATGTCTGTTCTTCTCTTGTCTGTACTCTTGTCTTTTGTCTGTTCTTCTCATGTTTGCTGTCTTGTCTTTTGTCTGTTTTTCTCGTGTCTGTTCTCATGTCTGTTCTCTTGTCTTTTGTATGTTGTTCTCATGTCTGTTCTCTTGTCTTTTGTCTGTTCTTCTCATGTTTGCTGTCTTGTCTGTTCTTCTCATGTTTGTTCTGTTGTCTTTTGTATGGTCTTCTCATGCTGAGAAAGGTCGAGACAGGCATGCTTTGTGCAGAGTGGCAAGCATCACTTCAGAGATTCCGAGTAGTTAGCGTTCTTTAGATATTTTGTCCAGGTGATACCGGTATGTTGTAAGCTAATGTTGTGAGGGCCCTTTGGGAGCGAGTGGACAGTGAGGAGGCACGGTCTGAGAATAGCAGCTCTGTGGGAAGTTAACAGGGGATCTGGCCAATGCTTAGCACTCAAGGGAAGGGCGAGATCGATAAACAGTTAGACAGTTACTGGTACCATCTGAATTGGAACCCCTCACTTGCTGCTGAAGATGGGGACAGAGCACTTATGGAAGTGTTCCGAGTGCTGTGATGTCCATTCTTAATGCAACATTCAACATTCTTTTGTTCTTCTCATGTTTGTTCTCTTGTTTTTTGTCTGTTCTTCGCATTTTTGTTCTCTTGTCTTCTGTCTATTTTTTTCTGCTTTATCACGTTCACTGTCTGTAAACTCTGGCAGAAAGTTCTGGTTGTTTGTCCACTTAAGGACTAGTCTTGTTCCAGAACTTGAGTTTTGTGTGTACATTTCTTTTATGGATCTGGCTTATTTGTAAACAGACTGTTGGTTTCTTGCCTCTCGAGCAGACACAATCTCACCTCAAATAAGTCTTTGATCTGTTGTTATTAAGTTTATTCTCTTTGTTTTTTGTGTTTGTTCTTCAATTGTCTGTTGTTTTTTCATGTTTGGCTCATCTTTTCTCTGCTGTTTTCATGTTTGTTCTTTTGGGTTTCTGTTCTTTTGTCCTATGTTGTCTAGCCTATTTTCTTTCATTTATTCTCAAGTCTTTGTTGTTGTCGTTGTTCTCATGCCTTTTGTTATGTTGTATTTTATTTATCTTGTGTTTCTCATATCTCCTCTTCTTTTTTCATTTGTTCTTTTGTCTTCTTTCTCTTATAATTTGTTCTATTAATTATCATTTGTTCTCTTATAATTTGTTCTTTATCCTCTTTCCCTATCATTTGTTATATAAATTATCATTTGTCCTCTTATCATTTGTTCTTTTGTCTTCTTTTTCTCATAATTTGTTCCATTAATTATCTTTTGTTTTCTTATCATTTGTTTTCTTATGTTCTTATGTCATGTCATGTGTTCTCTTATCTTCTTTTCTCTTATTATTTGTTTATTATCGTTTTTTGTCTTGTCCTTTATTTTCTTGCCTCTTGTTCACTTCTAATTTATTATCTTGTTACTTGTTCTCTCATCTTTTATTTTAATGTCATTGTTTTTCTTGTGAATTTCCCATTGACTCCGGCACTAACAATAGGTAACATATATTCCAGCTGTGACATCATCTTGGAGGAACTGTTCATTGACTTGCGAGAAAGCAACTGTCTCAATGACCTCATGACTAGAAACTGGTGAGTCACTACCAACTTGGCTGTTTTATTCTGTTGTGAATATTTTGTTCCCTTGAATGTAAAGTACCTTGCTTTCTTTCATCCTCGTTTTCTTCTGCCATTACAGGGAGATGCAGTGGTGTAGCCGCAAGACACATGGCTGTGGATTGGAAGGTCATGGGTTCGGGTCCTGACAGAGCCGACTTTTTTCCCCTTCAAAAATGACCTTGGCTCTCAGGTTGACCCAGTCTTGAGTGAGTACCAGGTATAGCACTGGGAAGTAAAGAAGGCTGACGTAAAGTTGACCGCATCTGAGTGCCCATTGGTCTGTTAAATATATGCCTAGCTGTATATGCCCAATACACCCACTCCATGCTCTCCCTATATTTTCTCTATGTGTTTGTTATCTACCTTTATTTCTTTGACCCAGTGGGTGCCAGTGACATGCTAATTGTATTACCGGTTTTATTGCCCTAAAAGGTGACATGTTTGAGGCTTGGTATGGTAACTATATCTTGTGTGTGTTGTCTAACATCCCCCTATCTCTGCTTCTTTCCTCTAAATTGTTGTTTCATCATTTGGAGATGACAGATTTGACCCAAATTGTAAATATACCTTTCAGTTTGTATGTTGCTAATTGTGTCCTTCTGTCTATACTTAGAGGCCTATAAAAAGGTGTTTCACATGTTTGAGGACAGATACAAGCCCCAAATGGTAATTATACCTTGTGTGTGTTGTCTAACGTCCCCCTATCTCTGCTTCTTTCCTCAAAATTGTTGTTTCATTATTTGGAGATGACAGATACAAGCCCCAAATTGTAAATATACCTTTCAGTTTGTATGTTGTCTAGTGTGTCCTTCTGTCTATACTTATTTCCTATAAATTGTTGTTTCATCATTTGGAGATGACAGATACAAGCCCCAAATGGTAAATATACCTCTCAGTTTGTGTGTTATCTAGTGTTTCCTTCTATCTATACTTTTTTTTCTTTTTACCTATGAGTATCAGTCATGACAATTTGTTTACCACATTTAATATGAATACATGAAGTAATTACATATTTTTTCCATCAAGGATGGCCAATTCTAACGGCGTGGAGACCATCATTGCCACGTGGGCTGATTATCACAGAGACTTTCTGCACCTGAAGCCAACAATGTATGAGATTCTCCTGGCTAAAGGTCAGAGAAGGGTCATTAAGGAATACCTCAAAGCACTTCTGTCAAGGTACCAATCAGTTTGCATTTTTTCAATCCTAATATTGTGCTTAATTAGTAAGAAGAAAATTTAAGCTCTTGAACTGTTATCCTTTAAAATAAAAGCTTGCTTTTTCCACCCTTTAAAAAATAGGATATATATAAAATCTGTCTGTTTTATAAATTAACCCCATCTGCTCTGTTTTAATAATAATTAATTCTTTCCTTTTAAATTTGTTGTTTAAACTAAACCCATGATGTCATTTATCAAAATGCAACCCATTATGTCTTTGTAACTATAACCCATTCTGTCAGTTTTTAAACTGCAACCCATTCAGTCTGTGCTTTAACCCAAACCTGTTATGTTCTGTCTAATTGCAACCCATTCTGTCATTTTTTAGAAACTGTAACCCATTCTGTACTTTTATCATTCTGTCCTTTTTTAGATATAGATTTACCCAAACCTTGGCGGGAGACATTTCGCAAATGACGGAGAAGCTGAATGTGAAGCAGAAATGTGGTTTAGAAAACAGAGCATGCAGTTGTGTGCAACAGATTTGGGAGGACTCATTAAATGATGAAAGAAATGTATCAATTTTGGTGGATATTATGTTGAAAAATTAAGGGACAGTTTATGTGTAAAAATAAATGGTTTTCAAGTTGTTTTTTAACAACCATTTGTGACTTACTTATTGAATTTTCCTCATATATCATGATATGTAAAATATTTTATGAAGTACTTAATACAGCACATAAAATGACTAAAAAGCAAGATTTCTGGAATGGAAACAATGTCTTTCCCTTGTACTATATATTTTTCCTAAATGTGTTCCAGGTGCCATTTCTGGGGGTATAAAAGAACAGTCTGATTATTCTTTATATTCATGTTGTAAAAAAGTAACTAAGATTTGCTGAAATCAGATGTGTTTTGGCAGAAAGGTATAGATACCACAACCTCGCTGGCAACCGCAACACATCGTGCCAACTGGCCTGTTCAGGGTGAACACAGAAGAAGAAGAGACAATATTTTTAGTTGTATTTTCTTCTTTCAGGAAACTCTCTTTCAAGAACTACGAGGAAAGGAAAGCGTCAGCAGAAAAGATCTGTGCAGAGGCAGAACAAATTAAACACCAGTTTATAGACATGTGTGGCAAACTGGTTAGTCGTCGGCTTTTTTGTTAATTTCTCCTTAATTTGTCTTCTCCTTTTTCCCTTTCCCTTTCGATTCTGTCACACTTTTATCTTCCAGTAGAGTATAGACCTTATTTGGGCACTAACATAGATAAAGATGGAACTGATAGAGATATAAAATAGGGATACGAAAGGCAAGAGCAGTTTTCACAGCACTAGGAAATTTGTGGATGTAAAAGGAAAACTAAAACTAAACTTAAAATGTGTAATTCTGAGATGAAATCAGTACTACTGTGTGAGAGAAAGACATGAAGAACAACTACAACAATTATTAGTAAACTACAAACATTCATTAACTGGTGCCAGAATAGAGGGAAGTCAGTTGTATAGAACTGCCAATTTTAAGCCCTGGGTTGGAACTACAATTTCGGTGAATCAAGCAGTGAAGAAAAGACGCTGGCATTGAATGGGACACACATTGAGAAAAAGAACAGTAAAACTAGAATGTCTTTGCCCTGGAACCGACAAGGACATAGAAATAAAGGCACATGGAGATAGAGAGAGAGGTTACAAAAACAGATAGGGTGTATATGAAGTGAGCTGTACGCAGTAGGAATTGACGGGCAACTTGGTGTGAGCTGGTTAAGGGACAAGTCTCCATTGCGGGATAAAGGGCAGAGGAAAATGAAGAAGGGAACAGACCTTTGATTTTTTGTTTTTGTTTTTGGGTACGAAAAATAAACAGAAGTAAAAACCATAAGTGAAAATGTCATTGCAAAAGATTCTTCATTATTATATATATATATATATTATATATATATTATATATTATATATATATTATATATATATATATAATTTTTGCTAGTTTTTGCCTGTTCTGTTTAATTAATATAAGCAAGTTTTTCTTGTTCTGTTTAGTTGATATAAGCTAGTTTTGCCTGTTGTGTTTAGTTGATGTAAGCTAGTTTTGCCTGTTGTGTTTAGTTGATATAAGCTAGTTTTTCCTGCTGTGTTTAATTGAAATAAGCTAGTTTTTCCTGTTCTTTTTTTGTTGTTGTTGATATAAGCTAGTTTTATCTGTTCTGTTTAAATAATGTAAGATAGTTTTACCTGTTCTGTTTATTTTATATAAGCTAGTTTTACCTGTTCTGTTCATTTGATTTAAGTAGTTTTTTTCTGTTCTGTTTAAATAATGTAAGCTAGTTTTACCTGTTCTGTTTCATTTGATTTAAGGAGTTTTACCTGTTCCGTTTATTTGATACAAGCTAGTTTTACATGTTCTACTCATTTGATTTAAGCTAGTTTTACCTGTTCTGTTTAGTTGATTTAAGCTAGTTTTGCCTGTTCTGTTTAGTTGATTTAAGCTAGTTTTGCCTGCTGTGTTTAATTGACATAAGCTAGTTTTACGAGTTCTGTTTATTTGATATAAGCTATTTTTATCTGTTCTGTGTAAAGAATATAAGCTAGTTTTACATGTTCTGATGTTATGACTTTGATTCCTTAGATTGTTTCTTTATTTTCTTGGTGTTACTACAATACCTGAACAACTGATATTGTTTTGTCTTTCCTTCTCTAGGATGTGTCGTTATTTGATGTCTTACCACATCTCTCTGAATGTTTGAAGCTGAAGGACACATCAATGCTGTCACTAGAAATTATGGTATGTACGGTTTTTGACCTAAGCTGCAGAAGTGCGGTCTGTAATGCTTACGTTCAAACAGATTGAATTGCTTCATTAGTAATAGGGATATCCTCCTCTACCTGATATCGGTATGTACCACAGGAAGAATGCATGCTCTCCAAATTATTACTCTTTTTTTTTTCACTACTGTTTTGCTACAGGTTTTTTCTTCTTCTTCTACGCGTTCACAAGCTGAAAGCTCCGGTGGAACTTCTGGTTGTTCATCCACTTCTGGACTCTAATCTTGGTCCAGAACCTGAGTGTTGCGTGTATATCCCTTTCACAGGTCTGACTTATTTGTATGCAGACTGTTGGTTCTTTGCCTTTCAGGCAGATGTACTCCGTCTTCGAAGGAAGCTCCAAGTTAGTCGACTCTTACTACATGCTTTTGGGCAGGCATTAGGTCTTTTCTTGTTTTCCTCACAACTGGGCCCCAGAACCCACATGGGGACTACAGGTTGATTTAAAGCTGTTTAACCTCTTCATTCATGTGATCAATTGCTGTATGACTTCTGTTGGTTGTTAATTATAATAATGGAATGTTTAGTAAAAGTAAAGACCCTTTTCCTTGCCTGGGTTGGGTATATAGTGCTAAATCTATATTTTATATACCAATCAGCACTCATTATATTATGTGGTCTAATTTAGGCCGACCACCTTTACCTCCCATGACTTTGCTTAGTATCCATTTAAGGCTTGGTCGACCTAAAAGCCAAGATAATTTTTTTTTTAAAGTTCATCTCCGATCAGATTTGAACCCATGTTTGTTATCCACAGGTGAATGTCTTGCTGCTACATCACGGCGGCCCATCAGACTTATAGTGCTAGACTTGTATTTTTAAAGAAGAATCATTTTTTTAAGTCAGTGGGTAATATTTCAGACTACAATCCTAGAGGGGAATAATTTCACTTTTTAAAGATTGCACACTAAAAGATGCAATAACCTGTCATCTATGATGTTGTGGATTAAGTTATGGAAAAGGAAGCTACATTGAGGCAGGGTTTACCGTCATAAGTTGTTAACAAGTTACAGTCAGTTACAATACTTAGAGATCTAACTAATGGTAGGTTATATATCTCTTGACTGTACCCCTCAACATCTTGACCTTACTTCTCTTCTGTCCATGTTCTCTAGATTACTTCATGCCCATTGTCTCTTTGCCTTTACAAGGCAGCACACACACAGTTTCCAATTTAAAAAAAAAATGTATATTAGTATCTCTACAGCCAGTGGACCCCTAAGCAAAGTCATTATATGTAGTCTCAAATATAATTGTGTCCCTGTCCATATTTTGTTATGCTGGGTGATGAAAGCTTTTTAGCTGCAACATTCATTTTTTTTCCCATCTTTTCTGACTGTGTTTTATTGGGAAGCTGCATAGATCTACTTCTTGTTTTGTGTTGATTATTTAATGCTGGGTTAAGAAACACACGGAGGCCGCCATGATGTAGCGGCTAGATTCCTTGCTGTGGATCCGAAGGTTGTGAGTTCAGGTCCTGATGTAGCCAGACTTTTAAACACTTCTTGTTTGTGTGTTTCAAAAAATGACCTTAGCTTCCAGGTTGGCCCAGCATTAAATGGGTACCAGGTAAGTCCTGGGAAGTAAAGGCGGCCTGCATGACCACATCAGCCACCAAGTGCCGATTGTCCTATAAAATATACCTCTAGCCATGTGTGCCCAATGCGCCTGAAGGTGTTGAAATGGGTCCTTTTACTTTAAAAAAAAAATCAGAAGAGACAAGTTAACTGATATCTGGTTTACCAGAGGATTATCAGCATGTTCACTCCTTATCCAGGGTTTTACACAAAAGTATCCAGACATCCGGATGGAGCAGTTGCTAACATTGATCTTATCCAGAGGAGATATTGGTCGAAATGATGCTCGTCAGGTAAGTTGTTCAATGGTCTTGTTGTTATCCAAATTAGCATGTCTAATGAGAATCAAAAGTTAGATTTTAAATTATTTTTGTTTCACCTGTTTAGAATTAGCACAAGTCTTTAATCCTATGTTATGCCATCTTTCTTAGCTCTCTCTCCTTTCCATTTTTTTGTATTAGGTCTTCTGCTAATTCTTTTGCTCTGTGAGTTCCACAGAAAAGAATTTCTAGATATACTGTTATATTTGCTCAATGTGTGGCTTATCCAGTATTAGCTTTTCTTCATCTCTTGAATGGAAACAGACACTGACAGCTTTCCACACCTTCATGTGTATTGGGTATATAAGGCTAGACCTTTATTTTATAAACCAATCAGCACTTGATGGGTGATGTGGTCAGCATTACACTGACCGTGTTTACTTCCCAGGACTCCACCTGATACCCATTTAAGGCTGGGTCGACCTGGCCAAGAGTGCAAATAGTGCATTCATTAAACTGAGTAACGCAGATTGTTCTTTGTCTTTGTATTCATCTGCCCTTTAACAAACCCCCCCCCCCCCCCCTATCTCCAGCCAGAGCGGCATAGGCCCTCAACCAACTCTTGCCGAGTAATCTAGTCTTTTATCACGCATAGCTCACCCTATGCCCTCTCTGTGCGCATAAACAAGGACATTTCGAATCAACAACTGATTTAACTATTAATATACCATCCATCAGCACCTGCCTCTCACTATCGTCTGTTCCCCGCGTGAGTTCTAGGGTCGCATTTTGGGGGAAAAAAAAGAATAGACCCACTGCCTCCCCAACAAGCATGTCATAAGTAAACTAATTGGGGCATCCTTCAAAGTCAGAATACATCTGCCTGAGAGGCAAAGAACCAACAGTCTGCATAAACATTAGTAAGATCTGTAAAAAAGACCCAAAACTCATGTCCTGGAACAAAGCCAAAGTCCAGAAATGGACGAACAGCCAGGTCTTTCTGCTAGGGTTTACAGCTGGGGAACGCAAACAAACAAACAACAACACTTTCATCTGTTTTCATCCTTTCTTTATCCCCCAGTTGAACATAGACCCTTAACCAGATCATGCTAAAGCATACTGTCCTTTGCTGTCCTAAGGCATACTGTACTTTGCTGTCCTAAGGCATACTGTCCATTGCTATCCTAAGGCATACTGTCCTTTGCTGTCACATGCTGCTTTCTTTATGTCCTTCCCATATGTTAAAGTTAAAGTAGAGAGAGGATCGACTTGGATCATTGCACCGGATTTTATCCCATATAGCTCCGTCTTTCTCTATAGAACAGCTAGCTGTCTGCCAAGAGCATTGCACAGAGCACAATGTGGCAAAATAACCACCTTCAGAGCGCGAGGGAAATGGCTTGACCACTTTGCCATGGAGACTCTCCATCCTGTATGAATGAACACAATAATTTAGTGCTGCCTTTGGCATAATAAACCGATGGTGGCCAATAGTTTGGGGAAAAGAAGCTGGCTCATTACCCAGTCAAAGTGTGGTAATAACAGTGTCATGAGTTATCTTTCCAGTGTAATTATGAGGTTATTAAAGCCTGTGCTCCTTTGAGGGATAAAATTAGAAGATAGTAGGAATTCAACATTTTTACTCTTTTGATTAAAGCTTTCCTGTGTAGGTTCCAGGGCCTTAATTGGGAAAGGGTGGAAAGGGAAGGGGGGAGGAAAGGGGGCGGGGGACACACTGCCACCTAGTAAGCATGTCATAAAAGTCACTAATTAGGAGTTCTTTCTTTTACCTGAAAGGCGAGGAAACAAACAGTTGACTTACTGCTTACAGATAAGCAAGATCTGAAAAACAGATATGCCCGCAAATCCAGAAGTGAATGGACAGCCAGAACTTTTGGCCAGAGTTTATATCCAGTGAATGCAAAGAAGAAGAAGAAGAGATGGAAGCTAAATTTAAAGATTATAAGCTAAACTATATCTTGTGTCTTTATAGGCATTTATATATATATGTATATATATATATATATATATATATATATATATATATATATATATATATATTATATATATATATGTATATATGAAATTTTTTCCCGCAGTTGGCCATTGACACTCTGGGTGAAGATGATCAAGCCCAAACAAAACCTAAAGGGATTTTCTCAGAAATAGCCTCAGGATAAAACACATCGGACTGTTTTACTACTAGAGCCTCATGATAACATCAATTTGAGCAGTGTAACCAACATAGATTCTGTTTTGAAGAGATGTGGACTATTTCATGACAAAACCTTCAGGTCAGAAGACATTTAGACTTTTTCCTGTATCACTACTAAAGCCTCAGACAGAAAAAAAAATTGTTTTCACTGTTTTATTTTATCCTCAAGCTAGAATACATTTGAACTGTTCACTACTATAGTCTCAGACTAAAGGAAAATGGACTGTTTTGTTATAATAGCATCCATATAAAGACATTTAACTCTTTCATTCCTAAAGTTTTTTTTTAATAGCAGATGTCCAAGGAGGTAAATAGCCTCTGTATTAAAAAAAAAAATCACCACTTTATTTCAGACAGTTGAATTTGGCAGCAGAAGTGTTCACTGAGGAAGGCAGATTTCTTTGCTAATCCGTGACAAAATTTAAACACTTACAGAAGTCATTATGCAGTATTTTGTATTCATAGCACACAGCCACTCAAACATCAGATGCTTCTCAAAACTGAAAGAGTTAAATATAATTTGGACTGTTTTACTGCTACAGTTCTGATGATAAAAGACATTTAGCCTTTTTCACTACTATATCCTCGGGATAGAGGGCATTTGACTGTGTAACTGCTACTCTGTGAAATGTTGTTTCACTTCTGTATCTTCAGGATAGAGGATATTTGACTATATAACTGCTAATCTGTTGAATGTTTTCTTGCAGTAGCTGTCCGGCATATAACAGTAAATGTTTTCAGTACTGAAGATTTTGTTTTAAATACTTGGAGATAACAGACACAATAAACAGAACATTAGTGTATTACTTTCAAAGAGACAAGCTATACTGTGTTGTATGTTAGCATATCTAGCCAGATTTCTTTAGCATGCCCAAACCAAATGTAATATAAATAATTACGCACATTTTGTTGTTTGATACACACTAATTAAAGTTGATCTGACAGCTGTACGTAAGCTGGAACAGAAAGAGTTGGGTATGTACTTATTGGGACGCAGTAGCATAGTGGCTAGACACACACTTGCTGGCCCGAATGACTAGGGTTCAATTTTGCATTAAAAAACAAAAGTTAAGTACATTTCCCTTAAGGATGTTGCAGAACTAGCCCTTACACTTTTTGGCTGTGTTGGTTCTGCTAGGCAGTTTTATGTTCAGTAGTCTGCCATTGCTTTTTGAATGGTTGCCTTGTCAAAATCAGTGCAAGGCGGTCTGCAAATTCGTATTAAGGCGGATTGTTTTCAGAATTGATCTTAGCTCTCTGGATGACCCAGGGGAAGTAAATGTGGCCAGCATGATGTTGACCACATCATCCTTTGAGTGCCAATTATATATACATACAAATATAGGTCAAACAGCGTATACCTGATGCCCCCAAACTGTGAACAAGTTCCTTGACTTTTACGTACTTATCACCTGTAACACTACACCATTACTATATTTTAATGCATTTATGTTAAGAATGGTTTCCATACAATCAATACAATCAATAATACAAATAAAACATTTTGGGTGTGTGTGTTCTTTATTACTTTGATCTCACTTTCAAATAAGCCATGTCTGTGAAACAGATGTACACATAAAACTTAAATTCTGGAACTAAAGTCCAGAAGTGGATGAACTTTCATCAGTGAAATGAAAACGAAGAAGAAGAAGAAGAATGAGCAGAAGGTCTTGACAAGATTATTTATTTCAGTCTGTAGGTTGCAAATACACAGGCTAGTATTTGGTTAACTAATTATTATCTATTTGCCGTATGTTCTACCGCTTGAGTTGTATATGGTACTGTCATACAACTAGTTGAGTAATACATGATATTATCATGCTAGTACTTCAGTAATACTTAGTACTGTCATGTCAGTGTTTCAATAAGACATTATACTTTCATGCTAGTACTTTCGTAGTACATGTTTTATCTCGCAAATACCATAATCATAAATGGTGTTATCATGATAATAGTTTTGTAATACATGGTACTGTCATGCTCGTAAGTAATTAAAGTAAGTAAAAAACCCTTACCACGCCTTTATGCATATAGGGCTAGACCTATATTCTTTTGGACCAATCGGCACGCCGGCCACCTTTACTTCCCAGGACTGCACCCGGTACCCACTCAAAGCTGGGTCGACCTGGGAACCAGGTCATTTAAAAAAAAAGTCTGGCTCTGTCAGGGAGCGAACCCACGATCTTCCAATCTGCGGCGAACGTCTAGCCACTTGGTTACGGCGACTCCCGTCATGCTTGTATCTCAGTCCTAATTTGTATTATCTTGCTAACATTTCAGTCTTAGTTGGTGCTGCTTTGTCCGTTTCATTTACTGTCACGTCATGTTAGTACTTCTTTTATTTAAAATAACTCTAGCCAGCAATTAAATCATTATACCACCCCAGTACTGAGTTTTCTCAAATTATCCCAGTACTATATCCTACAAGTTATTGTCACCTATGTACTTCTGCAGTACATGTTCTGTTGAACCAATACTTAGTCACAGAAGTTATGGCTAAACCAGTATTTTAGTCATTCATGTTTGGCTTAAACATCAGGTGGAGAAGTTGTTACTAAGTGAGTACTTCATTCATAGAAGTTACCATCATGCAAGTTAAACTGTCATATGAATACTATAATCCTGCATGTTTCTATTAAAGGAGTATGTCAGCTATAAAAGTTACTGTCAAGTATTATAGCTATGCAATTTAATCTTGGTATTACAACCATGCAAGTAACTGTCTTGTATCATAGCCATACAAGTTACTGTCAGGTATCATAGCCATACAAGTTACTATTAGGTGTCATAGCCATATAAGTTACTGACATGTATCATAGCGATACAAGTGACTGTCATGTGTCATAGCCTTACAAATTACTGTAATGTGTCATAACGTTACAAGTTAATGTCATGTATCATAGCCATACAGGTTACTGCTAAGTACCACAGCTATGTTCCCCTGCCTGTCACAAAGTTTACTTTTATCTCCAATATTTTTTAACATTTTCACCACGACAGTCACAGGTGAGCAGTTCATGGGGCCAGGAAGGACAATGTCCTGTGTTGACACTGTTTTGATGTACTCTCAAGGTTGAGATTTAAAGCAGTTCGCTGAGGATTTTCAGACAGAACTTGATCACATAAGCTGGTGGTACGATAAAGCTGGAGCATCTTTACTGTCCAATAAAACAGTGTCATTGTTTTTGTTGAATAACCATATTACAAACATACAAACATCAACTACCAGTCTGTTTTTGAAGATCATTGAGAAAACTCATACTTTTGAGTACCTAGGAGTGTGTTTTGGTTGGAGTCTTACTTTTTATGCTTGTGTAGACCATGTGATAATGAAAGCAAAAGTAGCTTTTACAGCGAAAAGGATAATACCTGCTACAAACTGTGCGGTGTCACCTCATACCCTTATACCAGACTCTGGGCCTTTCTGCAATGGAGTATGCTCTATGGATTCTGACTTTTAGCCGTAACACAGATAGACTAGATCAGATACAGAATGAGGCCATGCCCATCATACATGGATGCACATTGCACAAAGATTACAGCATGCGGGGCGATGCATTACTGCTTTGATCTTCCAACTATTAAGGTGAGAACAACAACCTACCTTGCACATGCATATCTGTGTCGCATATCACTCACTGCACTTGCCTATCTCTGAGTATATCATCCACTGCACTTGCATATCTGTGAGTCACATATCACCCACTGCACTTGCATATCTGTGAGTCACATATCACCCACTGCACTTGCATATCTGTGTAACATATCACCCACTGCACTTGCATATCTGTGAGTCACATATCACCCACTGCACTTGCATATCTGTGTAACATATCACCCACTGCACTTGCATATATGTGAGTCACATATCACCCACTGCACTTGCATATCTATGAGTCACATATCACCCACTGCACTTGCATATCTGCGTAACATATCACCCACTGCACTTGCATATATGTGAGTCACATATCACCCACTGCACTTGCATATCTGTGTAACATATCACCCACTGCACTTGCATATATGTGAGTCACATATCACCCACTGCACTTGCATATCTGTGAGTCACATATCACCCACTGCACTTGCATATCTGTGTAACATATCACCCACTGCACTTGCATATATGTGAGTCACATATCACCCACTGCACTTGCATATCTATGAGTCACATATCACCCACTGCACTTGCATATCTGCGTAACATATCACCCACTGCACTTGCATATCTGTGAGTCACATATCACCCACTGCACTTGCATATCTGTGTAACATATCACCCACTGCACTTGCATATATGTGAGTCACATATCACCCACTGCACTTGCATATCTGCGTAACATATCACCCACGGCACTTGCATATCTGTGTAACATATCACCCACTGCACTTGCATATCTATGAGTCACATATCACCCACTGCACTTGCATATCTATGAGTCACATATCACCCACTGCACTGGCATATCTATGAGTCACATATCACCCACTTCACTTGCATATCTATGAGTCACATATCACTCACTTCACTTGCATATCTGAGTCACATATCACTCACTGCACTTGCATATCTGTGAGTCACATATCACCCACTTCACTTGCATATCTGTGAGTTACATATCACCCACTGCACTTGCATATCTGTGTAACATATCACCCACTGCACTTGAATATCTATGAGTCACATATCACCCACTGCACTTGCATATCTATGAGTCACATATCACCCACTGCACTTGCATATCTATAAGTTACATATCATCCACTGCACTTGAATATCTATGAGTCGCATATCATTCACTGCACCTGCATATCTGTGAGTCACATATCACCCACTGCACTTGCATATCTGTGAGTCACATATCACCCACTGCACTTGCATATCTGTGAGTCACATATCACCCACTGCACTTGCATATCTGTGAGTCACATATCACCCACTGCACCTGCATATCTGAGTCACATATCACCCACTGCA
Source organism: Candidula unifasciata (assembly GCA_905116865.2). Lineage (NCBI taxonomy): Eukaryota > Metazoa > Mollusca > Gastropoda > Stylommatophora > Geomitridae > Candidula > Candidula unifasciata. Next base: position 195,023 of record CAJHNH020000032.1, read on the forward strand.
CCTGCATATCTGAGTCACATATCACCCACTGCACTTGCATATCTGTGAGTCACATATCACTCACTGCACTTGCATATCTGTGAGTCACATATCACCCACTGCACTTGCGAATGAGTCACATATCACTCACTACACTTGCATGTCTGTGAGTCACATATCACTCACTAAACTTGCATATCTATGAGTCACATATCACTCACTGCACTTGCATATCTGTGAGTCACATATCACTCACTGCACTTGCATATCTGTGAGTCATAAATCACTCACTGCACTTGCATATCTGTGAGTCATAAATCATCCACTGCACTTGCATATCTGTGAGTTACATATCACGGACTGCACATTGAGATTTGTAAGAAGTGTAGAATATTAAAGAGATGAAAATCTTGGATGGGTCGGGCCGAGGCCATTATTCAGCAGTTTGTTTACTTAAGGACATAGAACCTAGGATCGAGTGGGTTGGAGTCCCAGCAGAGTGGTGTACATCCTTTTCAGTCTGCATTAGACTGGACCTGAGAATGCAGACAACAAAACCATTAATGGTTGAAGCAAAGTCCAATCTTTGATTCTTGATAATTCTGCTGAAAGGTACAGGTTTTTACACCGATTGCTCTGATGTTCAACATTTTCAAAGATATGGGGAGAGAGGATGTTTGGCTCATGTCAATTACTGACACTCAGCAGGTTCTCAGGTGCACATTCTGTGTTATATGTTGTGTAGGAGAGCAGGAGAGAGGATGTTTGGATCCAGCAAGTTACTGATAGCAGGTTCTCAGGTACACAGTCAGTGTTGCATGTTGTGTTGGAGAGCAGTAGAGATGATGTGTGGCTCCTGTCAACGGGTTTTCACAATTATGGTAAAGAAAGACAGCAGTGTTTTTCCCCTTGACTACAAGTAATCTAACTATGGATGTGATGGCAGTGACAAAAGCAATGAGCTGGCTAGAGACAGATTTATTTCCCATGCACACTTTCTCCTTGATTCCATGAGCATGCTTAAGAAGATTGAGACAGAATGGGTTACAAGACAATGGGTGTGTGTCTGAAGAAATCTCCTCTGACAGGAATCAGTTTAATACATTTTAATGCCAGAACACTGTGGGGTAAAAGGGAATGAATGGATAGATTGGCTTGCTAGCAGGGCCACGGTAAGTGTAGGAAAAGCAATGGATTAGGCTAATGTTTTGCTGTCTGCGAGATGTTCTCAGTGCTCTCACCTCACGGAGACAGGAGAGTAGATGATTCAGGAAATGATGATGAACTGGCAACGTTGACAAGACTACAAGAACTTCATGTCAAAGGAGATGTTGACAGACATGAACACTAAACAGGGAGCCAAAGAAAAATAGTAAACCAAATTAGAACTGGTGTTATCAGCCACCATACATTGAGGGAGATAATAAAGACGGGATATGGGCATTTATGGACTTGTCGGATGTGCGATGGCGATGATCGGTTGATTAACCAACTTATCATAGCCATAAAGTTTACTGTTAAGTATTGTAGCCACACAAGTTACTGCCAGGTACCATAATCATACAATGTACTGCCAAGTACCATTGCCATATACGTTACTGCCCATTACCAAGACATACAAACTATTGCCAAGTACCATAGCCATACAAGTTATGGCCAGTTACCAAAGCCAAACTATCAAATGCCATAGCAATAGTAGTTACTGTTGGTACTATATATGTTGGTAATAAAGCAACAATTTATCTTATTGTATGTAAATCATCAAAGTTACTACTAGATGAGTATGTGAATAATACATGTTACTATCAATTGAATAAATATGACAGTCCTCCAAGTTACTGTCAGTTAAGTATGTAAGTGACACAAGTTACTGTCAGATGAGTATGTCAGTCACACAAGTTACTGTCAGGTGGGTATGTCAGTCACACAAGTTACTGTCAGATGGGTATGTCAGTCACACACGTTACTGTCAGATAAGTATGTCAGTCACCCAAGTTCCTGTCAGATAAGTATGTCAGTCACCGAAGTTACTGCCAGATAAGTATGTCAGTCACACAAGTTACTGTCAGATGAGTATGTCAGTTGCACAAGTTACTGTTAAATTAACATATCAGTCATACAAAGTTACTGTCAGATGAGTATGTCAATCGCACAAGTTACTGTCAGATAAGTATGTCAGTCGCACATGTTACTGTTAAATGCGCATATCAATCATACAAGTTACTGTCTAGTGAGTATATCAGTCACACAAGTTATTGTCAAATGAGTATATGAGTCGCACAAGATACTGTCAAATAAATATATATGTCATACAAGTTACTGTCAAATGAATATGTTAATGATATAAAGTTTAATATGTCATTCACACAAGGCGGCTCTGTCGAATAAGAATGTTAGTCATACAACTTACTTTCAAATGAATCTGGCAGTCTTACAAATTACTGTCTGGCCATACTAGTACTTCAGTACTTCTGTACACTCATCTGAAGCTTATTTGAGGCTTCAGTGAATTACTGACACTCAGCAGGTTCTCAGGTACATGTTCAGTGATATGTGTTGTGTTGGAGATCAGGAGAGAGGATGTTTGGCTCCTGTCAGTTACTGATACTCAGCAAGTTCTGAGGTGCGCATTCAGTGATATATGTTGTGTTGGAGAGCAGGAGAGAGGATGTTTGGCTCCAGCCAATTACTGACAGTGGGTTCTCAGGTACACATTCAGTGATATGTATTTTGTTGGAGAGCAGGAGAAAGAACTATTCTTTGCTTCTCTAATGGGCTCTGGTAGTACATTGGCAAAACCTTCCATTATGATTATATCTTATATGGGATCTTAGTATTTTGGCAAAGCCTTTCATTACCAAGGCCTTTTACTGATGAAGCCTTACAAAGAATTTATGGTAATACATTGACAAAGCCTTCAATTTAATTTCTTGTATAGACCCTGGCAATACATTGACAAAGAATTTCTTGTATATCCTAATACATTGGTGAAGCCTTCCATAGAATTTGTCATGTATCCATTATTTCAAACGTTAGTCTACAGTAATGGTACTTGAAGACCACGTCTGGAGCAACTGTCAGTCCTCACATATCAGTACTGTCCATGGTATCATAGATGTCCCCATCCTCCTCCCTCGGGTCGAACACTTCCACTCCACCCCATCCGCCATTGGCTTTAGAAGGTGTACCCTTTTTACCTGCTTGGACAGAAGGAATTGTTGGCAGCGGTCGGCTCTTATTAGGATGTTTAGTATGGGAACTAAAGTCCAGCATGGGTGATGGAGACAAAGACAATGCTGATGATTGTGGTGAAGGTAGAGGAGACACTGGTCTGGGTGGTAATGGCTGTTTCTGGCTAGAAGAAGGAGGAGTCAGCTTTGTCTGATTTCTGCTGATGCCATTAGAAATAGGGGGTTTTGGTGGTTGCTTCTTGACTCCCAAGGATGATCCCAAAGATGGTGCACTTATCTGAACTGGTTTGTTGGGCAACTGTGGCAGCTGCTTGTAACTCTTCATTTCTTTTACAGCTGGTTGAGTTTCATTTGATGTACCCAAATAAGCATTTGCAACATTTTTCTTGGGTAAGCCATTCACTGGAATGTGGTTGATTGTTGTTTGAGCAGCAACTGATGTTATGGGAGGTGGTGGAAGTGGCGGAGGAGGTGGAATAAAAGGTGATGTGGACGGAAAAGAATTTATGTTGTTGGTCAGGTCTGTGTCAGTAGCAGGAATTTTTGGGAGCTGCAAGTGAGACAATCCTTTAAGTTTAGGTGACTTTAAACCTCCCACAGAAGAGATTGGTGCTGGCACTATTGGTGTTGCTTTCGTTCTGGATGGTGGTGGAGGAGGTAGACGTCTAGATGGAGGTGGAGGTAGATTAAGATCATCATCTGGTATATCATTGTAGAGTGACTGTTGGAAGTTGTCATTCTGGGGTGGTGTTGTTCCATTCACTACCGAGTTTGCGGCTGATGTGAAGGCTGGTGTGTTTGCAGGTTTTGGCTGAAGGGGAAGGGCTCGTGTGGGTAAGCAAATAGTTAGCTCTTCTGTTGGTGATGGAGGCAGGTCTGCGGGAAGTGGTGGTGGTGGCGGGTGGTGAGCTGGTCGCTGGAATCCTAAGAAAGCATAGAACCATTATTGCATTTTTGGTTTCAGAACACATAACAGAACATGTGTGTGGCTCTGTGGCTGAAGTATTTTTGAATGCGTTTAACAATTTTGTGTAATAGTAAAAGTAAAGTACCCATTTTCACACCTCCAGTAGGGCTTAGTAGTCTCGAGGTATGGTGTCCACCTCGAGTGCTGGAGGTCCTGGGTTCAAGCCCTGGTGAAGGCTGTAATTTTTTTCACGTAGACTTCTAGTAATTTCCTTTGGTCTCTGGGTAGTAAGATCGGAAGCCCGTGGGTATTCTTGCGCACTTTAAAAAAATCCCTTAGCAGTAGGAAATCGAAAAGAGTAGCCTAATGGCGCTGTCCGGGCAGAAATGTTGAGTTGAAAATCTACCCAAAGTGTTTCAGGATCCTCGCCAGTGCAACGGAGTTTGTGCACTGCGCTGAGATTCTTCAGACTCAGGTTTGATTTAGAAATAGAACAGAGCACTTATGGGTTACTACCTTTGTGCCATGATGTTGATCCGTCGAATAAACATAAACACCTTCGCCGGCATGATACTGACCACATCACCCATCTAATGCCGATTGGTCTATAAAAATATACTAGCCCTATATGCCCTATATGCCTAAAGATGTGGAAAAGGTTCCTTTCCTTTTTTTAAAACACCTTCAGGCTTTTAGGGCTAGAACTGTATTTTATTGACAAATCAGCACTTAATGAGTGATGTGTCAGCTGGCTGCTTTTACTTCCCATTACTTTTGCCTGGTACCCATTTAAGACTTGGTCGACCTGGAAGCAAAGATTTTTTTCAAATGCCCAGCACTGTCCGGATTTGAACCCACGACCTTTAGATCTGAAGGTGAGTATCTAGCCGCTACATCACAGCGGGTTGCTCTTGAAATAATAAAAGACAGTTTGTGCATTCGTAATTTAAGAACAGATATGAAGGATATGATATTTGATATGATATGTTATGAAGACAACTTATCACAGACATCATAAGGAGACAGTCGGCACTCTTCCGAATACCGGTCCCAAATTATTCACTGTTAACAAAATCTTATTCAGGGCCTCAAGAAGTCATATATTTAGAACTATGGAATAGGAACACTACGAACTATTCTTCGTGTTATTATATAATTTCATTTAAACCAAACTCTTGAGTCTGCCGGGTGATAATACTTTTTTTAACCCTCTTAAAATTGCCGTTGGCACGTTATGCTGTGGTTTACAGCTAGGCTGCGATATATGCGCCTTTCGTCCCAATACATCCGATTTCAACACAGTCATAATTAGTTGCCTTTTACAACATGCTTTTTAGGTGGCAGTGGATCCATTCTTTTGTCCCCTCAAACATGTGGGCCTGGAACCCACAAGGGAAGAGAGGGTAATGTCAACAATGTAACTACTACTCCCCACTGCGATTTAATGCATCGAAAACTGCTCCTCCCCACGGCTCTGAAACACTGGATCAAAAACTGCTCCTCCCCACGGCTCTGAAACACTGGATCAAAAACTGCTCCTCCCCACGGCTCTGAAACACTGGATCGAAAACTACTCCTCCCCACGGCTCTGAAACACTGGATCAAAAACTGCTCCTCCCCACGGCTCTGAAACACTGGATCAAAAACTACTCCTCCCCACGGCTCTGAAACACTGGATCAAAAACTACTCCTCCCCACGGCTCTGAAACACTGGATCAAAAACTGCTCCTCCCCACGGCTCTGAAACACTGGATCAAAAACTGCTCCTCCCCACGGCTCTGAAACACTGGATCAAAAACTGCTCCTCCCCACGGCTCTGAAACACTGGATCAAAAACTGCTCCTCCCCACGGCTCTGAAACACTGGATCAAAAACTACTCCTCCCCACGGCTCTGAAACACTGGATCAAAAACTGCTCCTCCCCACGGCTCTGAAACACTGGATCAAAAACTACTCCTCCCCACGGCTCTGAAACACTGGATCAAAAACTGCTCCTCCCCACGGCTCTGAAACACTGGATCAAAAACTGCTCCTCCCCACGGCTCTGAAACACTGGATCAAAAACTGCTCCTCCCCACGGCAACGTCTAAACATTGCTATTCATCGAGCAAAAACGGCAGAAGTGATAGCTGATGATGATGGCCTAAATGTTTTACTACATAACCTCTTGATGCTCTCACATGGATGTTTTTCGCTGAGAATAATTTGGGACCGGTATTCGGAAGAGTGCCGAGACAGTCATCGTTTTTCGGCCACGTTATGAGAAGAGGGAAAATAGAACATGTTGTGACTACTGGAAAGATCTGTGGAAGGAGGGATAGAGGAAGACAACGAGAGAAGATTCTTGACAGTCTTGTTGCATAGCATGGAGCTGTACCGGCACACGAACTGATACATGCTGCAGGAGATCGTGGATTATGGAGAGGCATGATCGCCCACGCCAGTCGGCAAGGCACCTAATGATGATGATAATGAAGGAAAATGTGTGCGGCTCCGGCTGAAAGGTTAATTAATAAGTTTTACAGTTCTTGAAATAGTAAAGGACAGCTATTGCATTTGTATTTTAAAAGCAATTATGAAGGAAAGTGTATACAGCTCTGTAGCGTAGATGTTAGTGTATTGTGTTGTATAATTTCACACATATAGTACTAGCGTTCAATTCCTGTGGTGGAAGACTTATTTTAAAAAAAACTTGTGTATTTTTAGGAGTAGTACGATAATCACACCATATTGGTACCACACCACTTAGTATTTACATAAAGCAGTGGGTGCTGTGTAATCAACAAATCATACTTGAGACAGTATATAATATTGTATTTAATTGAGAGAAAATGCAATGCAAATGCATATATTAAATATCGTTTAAATACCATTATCCCCATTATAGCAGAGCACTGGCCCTAAACCAACTAACATTAACCCTTCCTATTTTTGCAGTCTTCTGAAACTGTTTATGTCCTCCCCATATTATTGATCTCTGCCTTCTTTTTTCCTGTTGGCCATTGGTTCAAATCCCTTTTTAAAAAGAAACTGATTTCTGGTTGACCGCGCATACAATTAGTAATTGAATGGTCGGCATGATTGATGGCGTGACTTGGAAGTAAAGCCTGGTGAAGCACATCTGTACTGTCTTCAAGGACAACATATTTTAAAAAAAATTCTAAATTTGGCCTGACTAAAAAAAAAAAAAAAAAAAGTACGTAATGTCCTTTGCCTGCTTTAACTGATGTTCATCAGTTTTAATGTTAGTGGTTTACCCATTTCTGGAGAAGGTCAGTCCTGTTTTGTCTACGTTGATCTTCATATCATTGCAGCGGGTGGAAGAGACGATCAGAGGTAATAGGCGAGTAACGGTAGACTCTATAGCAGCTGCAATAGGGTGTTGACATGGCTCAGCATGTAATATAATGTTTGATCGATTGAAGTTTGAAAGTGTGCTGAAGGTGGGTACCCACGAACTAACACAGAATGAACCGATTAGGCCTGTCCTTGCAGCATCTCTGTCGATACGCAGATGAAGGAGAAGTCATACTGAAGAGGATTATTATTGGGGACTAATCATAGGTGCATAACTACCAGCCCGAATCAAAGCGTGCTTCAGTGCAGTGGAAACATCTGTCTTCGCCTTGTTTTAAAAATGCTAAGTTACGCCATCAGCAGGGAAGGTTATGATGCCAGTGTTCTGGGATTGTCAAGTTGTGTTTTTAACCAATAAAAAAAAAAAAAAAAAGATGACAATGTGAATGCTGATTCATTCTGTAAAGTTCTATCGACGATTCATGATGCAATTCGAAGAAAACATAAAGGCCTGCTGGCTAGAGAAGTACTGCTCCTTCATGACAATGATAGACCACATGCAACTATGTAAAGTCAGGAGAAAATTAATCATCTAGGGTGGGAGCTTCTGTAACACCCACTTTACAGTCCCGACTTACCCCCTAGCGATTTCCACATTTTTGGTCCACTGAAAACTCACCTTGGTGGAAGACATTTCACGGATGACGCAGAAGTTGAATGTGAAGTGAAAATGTGGTTTGGAAAACAGAGCACACAGAATTCTGCAGCAGGTTTGGGAGGACTGATAAAATGATGGGACAAGTAAATCAATGTTGGTGGAAATTATGTTGAAAAATAAAAGGTCAGCGAATGTGTTAAAATTAACGGTTTTCAATTGTCTTTAGTGGGTTTTTTTCCCCCAACAACCGTTTGTGACTCACATATTGACTTCTCCTCGTGTGTGTGTAAAAAACGCAAACATATGTAGTAACTTAAACTGGACATTCACACATGAAACCAAACTGACTTTACCTTGGTTGCCGACCGTCTTACTAGGGTAGCTTTTGCTACACCTACTGTATGGCTCCGGTAGCGGAACAGTTGACAAGGGGCGAAACACAAATCGTTGTTGAAATTCTGTGAATGTAATAATGTGTATCTGCAGTTAAATTGTGAGAAACTACACATTAATGCAGCAATGTAAAATCCTAGCAGTAAATAATGAGGTAAGGAAATTATGCTGGCTTTGGATTAGACGCACTTTGAGAAAACTTGTTAATAATATAACTAAAATATCTTTGTAATAGAACCCACAAGGTCATAGGGAAAATATAAATAAATATACACAGAGGAAAAAAGGGGAGGGGAGGGGAGGACATGGGGTAAGCTGCGTGAGACAGATATGAAGAGAAGGACAAAAAGAAGACGACGGAGAAGAGGGAGAAGAAGACATCCTAGTTGGACAGTTGGCTGAGTATATTGAAGCCTGTTTAAGAACTATGGTTTCCCTGACGTCACAACCACGCAAGAAAGACAATCAAGACCCAACTGGCAACACGAGAAGAGATTTTTATCGTCGATTATCAGCATCCTCTCATGGAAATCGTGGCTATGTATTAGGCCTCAAATACTGGAAAGTCAAGTGGGTGCAATGACATTTAATTAAACTGTTCAAAACAATTAAAATGAATACATCACAGAAGTAATTAAGGAATATTTAGGAGGTCCGGCTCAAAGAAAACTCGGGCAGATTAATTGCTACTCTCTAGAGGCTGGAAGAGGTGAACAAAAAGAAAAGTAGGTCCTGTCGCATACTACCATGATGCATGCCTTGTATAGTCTTCTCACGCAGTCAAGATTCCAGTAGAGAAGACTGGACTTTAAAGGGGCATCTTAAGCATCGTGTTTTCAAGAGAGTGGAGTAGAACTAAATAGATTTTCAAAGAGCTCTCACTCCGACTCTGCAGTCACATATAAAAGCTATGAGGCGCAAGGAAGAGCGCTGCTCCACTTCACATCACGTCACGATATTCCGACTCCGATGATCAAAACAGAATTCGCCAAGTAGAATGTTGTCATTAACTGCGCAGAATAAGGGGAATTAAATGCTATGATAGAATCGCTGATGTTGAGCTTTGGGAGTGAACTAAACAAGTTCAAATGGACCAAGAGGTGAAGAAAAGACGCTGCTGCTGGAAAGGACACACGTTACAAAAAAGCAGAAAGCAATATAACTAGAATGTCTTTGCATTGAAACCCACAAGGGCAAAGAAGTAAAGGAAGACCCTACAACCACGCCGAGAAGGAAGCTAGAGAGTGACGTTAAAAAGATGGGGAGGGCATAAGGAAAGCTGCATGCAATAGCGAAGGATAGAACGACTTCACGTGAGTCGGTTGAGGGCCTCTGCTCCATTAGAGTGGAAAAAGGGGGGGGGGGGGGGGGGTAGAAGGCAGAATAAGAAAATAAGAATTTCGTATCAAATCGACCCGGATCCTAGGGAAGTGAACATAGAAAGCGGGCACTAGAAGACCGTGCTTCCATGCTTTAATCAAAATAATCACACAGCAGAAACGGGAAGCGTTGTAATTTCTGACCAAAACACTTCAGTATTTGTTATAAATGTGTCACAAACGCCTTTCAATTAGAAAATAAATCGTTTCTTTGAAGGCCCATTTTTCAGGGCTACCACTTGTATCAGTTTTAAAGGTTTCGGACAATATACTACAATATTTATTTGTGGCATTGTATGTGTGTATGGGTGTGTGTATGTGTGTGTATGTATGTATGTCTGTTTGTCTGTCTGTCTGCCTGTCTGCGTGTGCTTGCGTGTGTGTGTATGTGAATGTGTGTGTATGTATGTATGTATGTATGTATGTATGTATGTATGTATGTATGTATGTATGTATGTATGTATGTATGTATGTATGTATGTATGTATGTATGTATGTATGTATGTATGTATGTATGTATGTATGTGGTGTGGTAGTGTGGTAGTCTTAGTTTCAGCTTCATAGCAAACGGGTCACCCCATCTTTGCTCCGCTCCTGTGCCAACGAAAAACACACAGAATGTTTATCACAATCCCTTGTGGAAAGATTGACAGACTGCAGTTTCAGCATATCTAGCATACACTCGCAATAAAGCATACGGTAGCCATCCGAAGTGCTAATACAACAAACAGTCCGACATTAGAAATGCAGTTCATCATTGATGGTAGCAGAAGTCACCAAATGATTAGCAGTTGCCCACGCGATCAATTTTAAATCACATACGGGCACCACCAACATTGTGACGCCATGCATCGCGCCATTTTCTGAACCTACAATTCACACCACCACGTTGGTTACAGTGGAAAAAACATTTCAAATGAAATCCACAGCTCACAGTGTCACGCCATGCATTCAACTCAGAAGCTGGGCGACGAAACTATATCCAGTCTACAAATGGAGCAAAACTGCATCGGCCACCGTCCGGCAGAAGCAAAAAATTTGCCCCGACTCCAAACAGTTCACCCGCCTAGCGTCCATTTTACAATGAATAGCCTCCATACATATGTATGTATATATGTATGTATGTATGTATGTATGTATGTATGTATGTATGTATGTATGTATGTATGTATGTATGTATGTATGTATGTATGTATGGATGGATGGATGGATGGATGGATGGATGGATGGAGGATGGATGGATGGATGGATGTATTATGTATGTATGCTTGCATCAACAGTGAGCTGAGATTCTGGCGTGGAAATGTTAGCATTGGCACATTTGACAGCTGACTTGTGCTTTTACTTTGCGTATGCCAGTTTAACACTTCTGCTGAAACTGGATGTTTTTCAATAGTTTTTAGATAGGACAGTGAAGATTGTGTTATTTCCACTGGCACGCGAATGGAGCAGTGAAGTTGGAACCTGGAATAAAGACTAACGACTCATGGTATGCCTTCAATGACGTCATCATCATCGTCGTGTAGCAGGTCACTCTCATCGCTGTCTGCCTGAAAGAAACTCAGTCCCTCGCCAACTCTCCCGCCTCGTGCACTTTTATATTCAGTAAGTAAGTTATTTCCTTAACCTATCTGTTGGCCCCTGCCTTTGCTTCCTGGTACCATGCCTTTCGCTGTTATTTCTTCCAGTCTGTCATGGAGCATTATATGACCGAAATATTTGAGCTTCTGCAACAAGATGCTGTTTATTAGTCAATTCTCCTTGATGTTCAGATCATTTATAATGTCGTCATTTGTTCTCTTCTTTGTCCAAAGTATTCTGACAATCTTTGTATATTATGTATGTATGTAAGTTTTACCCCAAGAGGGCATCACACAACGATAAACGCTCGGTGACACAAAGTGCCACCATGTGGATGAGGATCACCCGTAGAGAGGTCCTGGAAACCCCATTCAGTCGTTAGGCCATGTTTCAGGCCCGGCTATATTTGGGGCTCCCGGCAAAATAACTAAAAATTGTAACCCACAAGGGGATGATGACAATGGCCCTCCTTTCTACAGCATTTCAGCCCAAAAACCTTTCTTTTCTCCCTTGAGGATATCTAGTGGTAAAAGTTAGAGAAAGGTGCATTGCCTGTCGTTGGGTTTAATAACAGAGAACAGAAAAATCATTTTGAAATTACCTTTATCGACGCCAGAATCGAGGGAACATTTCCTCTCCGGTATCGGCGGGGGTAGATCCTCAGAGTTGTCGATGCTGAAATGTCGAGTCGGGACCGGTGGTGGGCTGTCAGAGCTCGTTCCCTTGAAGTTGAGTTCTGTGGAAAAGATAAACATAAGTCAAGACAAGTGCACTGCAACAGATAAATCGAGTAAGGAAAGGGGGTTTTTGACTTTGCATACTTTTCCAGGGATCGGGTGGGGGTCTCCAATGGCTTAAGCCTTGTTTATGTTCTAATCGTTGTTCATGTAATTTTTTATTTATTTATTAGCATATATATATATATATCCTAACCTGCACAGTCCATGGCGACTGCGCTAACCATGCGGGGAAATATCCCGAGGCTCCAGAACCTAATATCGATTATAGCCTTAAAATTAGGTACATAAATTCAATAATGAAGTGGTTTTTTTTAAAAGTAAAGTAAATTAAGAATCCTCTTCGTTTCCTAGCATGCATCTGGCATATGGTATTACCGCAGCTCACTGTGGCCTTCCTGTATCATGCGGCTTCGAGGCGAAGTATTAACTACGGGAGAGGGAGCTGCGTGTCTGGAGGCATGGTGTTCGCCTCGAGTACTAGAGGTTCCGGGTTCAATCCCTAGTAAGGGCTGTCATTTTTTTGACGTGGACTGGGACTTCTAGTAAATCTCCGTGTAGTGATATTGGACGCCCGTGTGTATTGTTACGAACGTATAAAATCGCTTGACAGTTGGAAATCGCAAATAGTAGCCTGACGGCGCTGCCAGATTATTTATGTGTCTGTGATATGTTTATGCGCCCCCCCCCCCTCCCCACCCCACCCTTCTAACTTTCCTCTTCGTTAAGCCTTTTAGGAATAGTTTAACTGATTAATTTCTGATTACGATACTTATGTCTATTGGCAGCTGAGTCAGAGGACTGGACCAATTTTTTATTTAATGAACCTATGAAAGGATCCTTTGTAGACCAGCGGTACATCAGCCATATAGTAATAGAGGTATATTCTCTGTAGACCAGCGGTACATCAGCCATATAGTTATAGAGGTATATTCTTTGTAGACCAGCGGTACATCAGCCATATAGTAATAGAGGTATATTCTTTGTAGACCAGCGGTACATCAGCCATATAGTAATAGAGGTATATTCTTTGTAGGCCAGCGGTACACCAGCCATACACTAATAAAGGTATATTCTTTGTAGGCCAGCGGTACATCAGCCATATAGTAATAGAGGTATATTCTTTGTAGGCCAGCGGTACATCAGCCATATAGTAATAGAGGTATATTCTTTGTAGGCCAGTGGTACATCAGCCATATAGTAATAGAAGTATATTCTTTGTAGGCCAGCGGTACATCAACCATACCGTAATAGAGGTATATTCTTTATAGATCAGAGGTTCCCAACTATTCTAACTCAATGACCCCCTTTTTATAATTAATTTCTTTGGCGGAGCCCCGCTAAACCACAAATCCCTGTTTTAAAAATTATTGGTGCCTATAAATACTGTTCTTTGGCCATGTTATGAAAAGAGGGAAACTGAAACATGTTGTGACCAGTGGAAAGATCTGAGACAAAACAGGACAGCGCGAGAAGATTCTTAAAGGCTTTTTGTCATGGCATGGAGGTGTGCCAGCATAGAACTAATACATGCAGCGGCGGATCGAAGATTGTGGAGAGGCATGATCGCCCACACCAATCGGCAAGGCACTTGATGATGAGTTATTGAGCGGAGGGTTAGAGAGTAAGGGAAAATAAAGTAAAGATATATCGAAACAACTGCGCAATGCCAGTGCACTGAAATTATATTTTGAAATAAACCGGTAAATAGGCAGTTCATTCGAACGCACTATCAATACATATGCTATCGACAAAACTTGATCATATATAACACTTCTTCCACGGTTCAGTAAATCGAATCATTTGCATTACAATCGATTTTACACTGTTGGTTTCTCCCGCTTCACACAGATATGTAGTTAAGAAGTAAGAAATTCAGCAAAACTAAGTTTGCTTTCTCAGACAAGATTTTGAGTTCATTTTGTAAATGCAGCTTAGACCCCGGTAGACCTTCGTTTTGAAACGCTCTAGAGTTCGACTTAAAGGGCAGGTAACCGCATGCTAACCTGCGTTTTAAGTGTGAAACATCGTTATGACAACTGCAATGATATTTGGAAAGCGAAATAGATGAAATCAGCCTACAAGATTCTTGAAGGTCTTTTATCGTGGCATTGAGATCACAATACCCAGAGTGGCATGATATCTCACGCCAATCGTGTAGGAATTTACGATTACTATTATGGTTATGGTTACTATCATTGCTACTATACGCACTTAGACATGCATGGACAGCTAAAAAGAGCAGCCCAGATGTTTTGAAAAAGGCGAGAGCTTGAAGAAAACTTTTCACAAACATCAGAAAGAGACAGTCATTATTTTTTGGTCAGTTTGTGAGAAGAGAGAAACTGGAACATATTGTGATCACTGGTAATATCTGTGGAAAAAGAGACAAGAGAAGACAGCGCGAGAAGATTATTGATAGCCTTTTGTCATGGCATGGAGGCGTGTCAACATACGAACAGATGCATGCAGTTGCAGATCGCAGATTGTGGAGACGCATGATCGCTTACGCCAGTCGGCAAGGCACTTGATGATGAGGCATGCTTACAATTAGGGCTGTACAGAATAGTAATTTTCACTATTCGGCCGAATACGAAAGCGGGACCAACTATTCAGCCGAATACGAATACGAATAGTGTATCATCATCATTAGGTGCCTTGTCGACCACGTAGTCGCCACAATCTGCGATCTCCTGCAGCAAGCATCAGTTCATGTGCTGAAACACCTCCAATGCCTTTCAACAAGACTGTCAAGAATCTTCTCTCGTTGTCTTCCTCTATCCCTCCTTCCACAGATCTTTCAAGTGGTCACCACATGTTCCATTTTCCCTCTTCTCATAACATGGCCGAAAAATGGTAACCACTATTCGTATTCGGCGCGACCGCAAGTATTCGGCTGAATGCCGAATAGTTATTAGGTCTACTATTCGGCCCCAAAGCGAATACGAAGCGAATATTCGATACAGCCCTAGTTAAAATACAGTCTAATTACAGATGAAATAACACAAACGATGCAATATACAAGTTGAGGCATGGTTACAATACATTCTAATATACGGATGAAGTAACACAAACGATGCAATATACAAGTTAAGGCATGGTTACAATACATTCTAATATACGGATACAGTAACACAAACGATGCAATATACAAGTTAGGGCATGGTTACAATACATTCTAATATACGGATAAAGTAACACAAACGATGCAATATACAAGTTAAGGCAAAATTTACCCAAGGGTCGCGGTCGTCCATACATGGTAGAACTCATCCCAATGACACCTGACCTTAGTTCAAGATTTGTATCTTTGATAAATCAGAACGACACACGCACAAACACGTACTTCTGCATGCCTCACAGCAGATCAACTGTGAAAACGTCTATTTATCATTGTTACACACTTAAGCGCGTCCTTGTAACAGCTTTGTATCAATTTACAATTAATAAATAAGTCCAACTGAAATAGCGCAAGTAAAAAAAGAATTTCAATTATAGTTTAGATAAAGTGTGACCTCATTCTGGAACTACAAATTAAAAAAAAAAAATACTGCACGAGTTACCAGAAGAGATAATAATCAGGATTGAGGCCCTAAGAGGAAAAGTCCGCAAAGAATCAATTCTAAATTAGGATTTAAAAAAAGGAAGGGTAAAATCAAGAGATGTGAACCAGCGTCATTGCACACGGTTATAAACCATTATGCTTTGCTACCATACGAACAGCTGATGAGAAACTGTCCGCCTGTGTCGCTGTCCGCACGCAACTCCGTAGCTACAGCGACGACCCTCCATTTACCCCAGAGTGTTGATTTTGGTACCCATTACCTAGAGGCTGGGTGAACCCTGAGAACCACCCGGGTTCGAACACCGGCCGTGGGCTGCAGCGTCGCAGCTGGATTTGAAAGCAAGTCTCCTATCGACTGTGCTAACGCGGCCTCTCTAAATTGAGGTGCCATACCATACAAGGCATAGATCAAAATATCAGAAAGATGTACCAAAAGAGGAGAGAGACGTAGAGCAATAGGCAGACAAAGAACAAGATGAAAAGATAACGTCTGAGAAACTCTAAAACGACACAAAGTCTCTCTCTCTCTCTCTCTCTCTCTCTCTCTCTCTCTCTCTCTCTCTCTCTCTCTCTCTCTCTCTTTCTCTCTCTGCTCGAGTAGACTATAAGAGCAGAATCCTACATCTCCTTCAACACACGAAACGGTAAAAAGGAAGTAAAGAGAAAGATGACTAAATACACTACTCTTACTAAA
Source organism: Candidula unifasciata (assembly GCA_905116865.2). Taxonomy (NCBI): domain Eukaryota; kingdom Metazoa; phylum Mollusca; class Gastropoda; order Stylommatophora; family Geomitridae; genus Candidula; species Candidula unifasciata. The sequence goes on from CAJHNH020000032.1 coordinate 211,404, forward strand.
ATCAACTCACACAATAATATAAAACACAACAATACAGTTTAACAAAGAAACACCTCCGTAAGAAATTAATTAATTTTCATCTCTGCTTCACAAACGTAGATACACACAAGAGAAAGTCTTCGTGTATAAAATAACCAAAAACAGAAATATCCCGAGAGTGTCAGCGAGAAGATGTGGCCACTAGCTATGAAGAACACAGAACGCCAACATTGTGACTGTACATTCTTATGTGTGTGTGTGTAATGAGGGCCGGTAGTAATTGCAATAAGTAGCCCAGCTATGTAGCAGTTTGCTTTAGGGTTTACTGTCTGTCCCTCCCGGTTCACACACTTTCTTACACAGCAGAGAGGTCCTAATGTTTGATGTGGGAAGTTGCTTTATGAATTCTTCTTCTGCTTCTTCTTCTTCTTCTTCTTCTTCTTCTTCTTCTTCTTCTTCTTCTTCTTCTTCTTCTTCTTCTTCTTCTTCTTCTTCTTCTTCTTCTTTTTCTTCTTCTTCTTCTTTTTCTTCTTCTCTTCTTCTTCTTCTTCTTCTGAATTTTCTTCTTCTTCTTCTTCTTCTTCTTCTTCTTCTTCTTCTTCTTCTTCTTCTTCTTCTTCTTCTTCTTCTTGTTTATTATTATCTCTACTATTCTCCTCTGCATCTCATTATAAAGCACATGTCCTAAGCCAAATCATGCCGAACTCTTTTGTAGACTCTTCGCGTCAGGCTGAATTTGGTCTCTAAGTTTTCTGGGATCAATGTAGCCACCTTGAATGAATGAATGAATTTCTACCCCACCAGGACATCACACAAGCGATAAACACCCGATGACACAAAGTGCCACCATGTGGGTCTGGATCACCGTGGAGACGTCCCAGAAACCGCGTTCAGACAATTGACCATATTTATGGCCTGCCTTTATTACGGCCCCTGGCAAAAGCCAGAGTGGGGCTTCAAATAACAAAAAATTACATCCTAAAAAGGACGTAAGGATTTGAAACTATAATGATGTAGCCACCTTATTTTGTTCAGCCCTTAAGACAAGCGTGGTGGGTTACAGCACTACTATCCTTAATATGCGAATAATGGACTAATTAGCAGTTGCTAAATCCGAAAACTGGTGCCTTTGAGCTTACATATTACATCAGCATTCTTACAGTCATGTGGATCAGTAATGTGAGTTAGATTTAAAAACTGAACAATATTCAAAACCACCAACAAGCCATACAGTCAGTATTTAGATCTAGGTGATTACGTGGCTCACTTGATTTCATCATAGCTTACTGTCGAACCGCTCCCCTCCCATCCCACCCTCCTTTTTCCACGCCTGTCACTAGATAATTAATTACAGGAAAGTCCACGTGACAGCAGACTTGTCATTCCTCTGTGTACCCAATGACTGCGTGTGCTACTACGTAGATACAATGTTTTCCTTTGCTGTAAAACGGTTGCCCATTACTCAATGGGCCCGGACAGTGGCGGACTGGCCAGCGTCTCAGCTTGCCTATCGCAAGTGGGATCTGTGAGCTCCCGATAAAGTGGGTCCCATTATTAACAAAAGGATAATATGCTTAAAAAATGGTTAGTAGCTTACAAATGTAGCAGACTTTTCAATATTATTACTGGAGGAAAAAACGCCGGAACCAAATGGTTTGGGTCATTTAAGCAATTCTTGAAATACAGTGGAAAATACAAAAAAAAAAAAAACACCCTAACATATTATAAATCCCTGAATTTATGATTGGGGGGTTGGGGTCGGGGTAGTGGTGGGGTGGGGGTCAGGGGGAACGTTCAGCGCATTTCGCAGCTCAAATGTAGTACCAAACCATCTTCTACAACAAATCAAAGATAGAAAGATTCCCCGAGATAGAAGAGCAAACTATATTATATAAGTACATAGCACCAAAAAATACCAAGCTAGACTTGGCAATACTTGAATCAAATCAAGAAATGAGTCAGAGATACACCATTACTGTTCAAAATACACACAATACTATTGAAAAGATAAGCAGTGGTCTCGAGGTCGCCTCCAGTGCTAGTATAAATAAGCAGTATAAATGAACAATGGCAAATACTAAATAGAGTCATTAGAGCAGACAACAAAAGAAATATTACCAGAAACAAAGAATACAGCGAAAAGAAAATGGATGACAAAGAAATGTTTACATCAAATGGAAAAAAAAAAAAAAGAAGAAAAAAAAATCACGACGAATATGGATATTAAAAAATGCATAGAGGGATCACTGAAAATGAAACACAGCTGCAAGAAATGATGGATATAATTGTAACGAAAAGTGAAAACAAGGGTCTTAGTTTGAACGGCAGAAAAACAGAAGGAATAGTAAATACAAAGAAAACTGACCTTCCAGAATGCAAAATCAGAGTAAATGGGACAAATCTCAAGCAAGTTTACGCACTTGAAGTACCCTGAAAACAACATACGAAAGATGTTTTAAAAAAGTCAAATGTAGAATAGCTCAGGCAATGGCAGTATTTTACAAAATGAATAATATTTCATGCAATATTACTTTGTCAACTAACACGAGAAAAAGAATTATTGAAAGCTATATAAATCCTATCATGATACACGGAAGTGAATCATGGACAGTTGGTAAATCATTTGGAAGCTGCAGAGATGTGGCTTTACAGACGAATGATATTACCCTTGACAGATAAAAAAGAGTAATGAGGATGTCTTGAAAGAAACTGACCCACGAAGAGAACTGATTGCCACCATCAGAGGGAGACAATCTACATTCTGTGGTCATGTGATGAGAAAGAGAAAACTGGAGTACATCGTGACAGAAGGAAGGTTGGAGCGGAGGAGAGGCAGAGGTAGACCCAGAGAACTGATGCTGGACAGATTGGCATCATGACATGGGAATCATATATGTCAGAGTTGATTGAAAGTTTACGAGACAGGAGGTTGGGGATAGACGTGACTACCAACGCCGTGCAGCAAGGTCTTCAAGAAATACCTATCACGTAAAGAGAGATGTTCGGACAACCACCGGTATTACCGTTATAAAACAGGGAATGACGCTTTAATGGGCACTCCTTAGGAAGAAACATGCACAAAATCCCCAAAAAGACACTGAAATAGGAAACAAGTGGATTAAGGAAAGAGGTGGTCCAAAAATAACCTTAAAACGAATGTTGGTGAAAGAGGTCATATGTTCTTATATGAAAGGTGTGAGTTTAAAAAAAAAATTGTCAGAGAGACCTGCGTATCCATTTCTTAACTCGCTGAACATAAAGTTTGTTTGCTCTTACTTTTCACAATAAATATAAGCATGGATACGTTATCATTATTTTGTTTTTAATCAACAGATAATTAATAAGGGAAATTAACAGACAAGATGCTTAGCAAAGCAGGCCAATGGAAAGTAAAATAAGAAGCACATGGTTTTTCAGATCTTTGTAAAGAAATAACAGATGATGACTGAAAATGCATTATATATATATATATATATATATATATATATATATATATATATATATATATATATATATATATATATATATATATATATATATAAATTGATAAGACCAGTCGTTTCATATGGCTCTGAAACTTCGAGCACAACTAAAAGAGATAAAGCCTTATTACGGGTTTTTGAAAACAGAGTCTTACGACGAATCTTTGGACCTATCAAGGGAAATGGAGAGTGAGAAGCAACAACTAAATTCATAACCTGTTTAAATCACCATTGATCACTGGCATCATGAGAGCTAATTGACTGAAGTGGTTGGGGCATATTTAGAGAATGTCAGATGACAAAGAAGTAAAAACTGTATACACAAAGGAGATGAATGGTCCTAGAACACAAGGCAGACCAAGAAGACGATGGAGAGATAATGTCCAGACAGACCTACAAACACTTGGTGTCACCAACTTGGAAAGAGAAAACCAACCAGAGAGATGAATGGAGGCGGGTGCTATCTGCAGCAATGAACCTCAAGGGTTCGGAATGCTGAAAAATAATATATATATATATTAGTGGACAGAGGATCTATTCTCCCCCACCCCCCCCCCCCCCCCCACACAATAAGACATAGAAAATCACATAAGAATGAGACTGAAAAGAGAGTTGGTAAATTAAATTTACAACAAAAAAAAAATTGGCGTGGGGGGGGGGGGGGGGGGGGGGGGGGCTACATTAAGAGACAACATCTTTTATTTAAAATACAATACGAAATTAAAAAAAAATTATAAAAACATACTGGAGAAGAAAGTATGAAAGTTGAACGCTAACGTGCAAGAGATGGATAGAAGTGAGAGTATAACATCAAGTCTCAGGAAGTGCACAACCAGTATGAAAGACGGCGCCTTTTGGAAACCCACTGTAGTTAACTTTTATTGCCAAGAGGGCACATGAGTGATTGATAAGCAGCAATTAATACATGTAAACTGTACTCTAGCTATGTTAGCCTGTAAATGATGGAAAGTACACACAGCTTTGTTATTTGTCATGTTTAAAATATAGAACACCACTTGTACTTATTCAAGGGTGCGCAGAGGTAGGCTGGCTTCTATCATCATCATCATCATCATCATCATCATCACATTATCGTTATCAGCGATGATGTAGCTTCTCTTCTTCATCTTCTATCTTTTTCTTCTCTTCTATTCCTTCTCATTTTTCCGCTTCTTCTTCTTCTTCTTCTTCTTCTTCTTCTTCTTCTTCTTCTTCTTCTTCTTCTTCTTCTTCTTCTTCTTCTTCTTTAGGGAGGAGGATTCTCTTCTTCTTCTTCCTTCAGTTCTTTCTTCTTCTCTTTCTTCTTCTTCTTCTTCTTCTTCTTCTTCTTCTCTTCTTCTTCTTCTTCTTCTCTCTTCTTCTTCTTCTTCTTCTTCTCTTCTTCTTCTTCTCTTCTTCTTCTCTTCTTCTTCTTCTTCTTCTTCTTCTTCTTCTTCTCTCTCTTCTTCTTTCTTTCTTCTTCTTCTTCTTTCTTCTTCTTCTTTCTCTTCTTCTTCTTCTTCTTCTCTTTCTTCTTCTTCTTCTTCTTCTTCTTCTTCTTCTTCTTCCTTCTTCTTGCTTCTTCTTCTTCTTCTTCTTCTTCTTCTTCTTCTGTCTTCGTCTTCTTCTTACTTCTTCTTTCTCTTCTTCTTCTTCTTCTTCTTCTTCTTCTTCTTCTTCTTCTTCTCTTCTTCTCTTCTTCTTCTTCTTCTTCTTCTTCTTCTTCTTCTTCTTTCTTCTTCTTCTCTTCTTCTTTTTCTTCTTCTTCTTCTTCTTCTTCTCTTCTTTCTTTCGCTTCCTTCAGTTACTTTCATTAAACTGTCGCAGAGAGGGTGGCGAGAGATGTACCCTCGTTTGTGTGGCCTTTCCACCGGGTTGTATAAGTTGGTCTTCATTTCTTTAAGACTGATACTCTTGATACTGTCATTCCATATTCTGTGTGGTCTTCCCCTCGATCTGTATCCATTTTATTGTCCAACATGACTCTCTATGGCAGTTGGCACCAAAGCATTCTCGCTAGATAACCAAAACATCTCATCTGTTGCTCTTTAATAAACAGTATAACTGATGTCAAGCCTAGCCTTCTTATAATATAATTTCACCATTTTTAATTTCATCTTTTCTGTTTACTTCGACAACTCTTCTAATACATCTCATCTCTGTTGTTGTTATGATTTTACGCTAATTTATGATCGTACCTAAGGGTCCATGTTTGACACTGCTCGCAAAAAATTGGCCAAAATTAGTTCTTAGAAGATTTTCTTTAGCAGACGAAAGTGTACATTTACGTGTCAAAGTGCTGTACATTTTTTAAGGACCTGGTTTACTTTAGCACATTATATTTCGATAAACACTCAACGCATAGCTACTGAAAGGGACATAAATACTCACAATTTTGACATTCTGCATCTTTTTAATGCCATCAGTGAAATTACTCAAATTATGGCGTGTGGCCTCCTCTCCGGGGATCAGTGACTGGCATCTCCTGTGCATGGATGTCTAATGTAGGCCTGTGGTTCACTCTTCCTGGAGTGCCTGACACAAATCAGAACTGTTGCCTGGAGCAACCTCTCGGCGTCAAACACATCTTTGCAGCTCATCCCACAAGTGCTCAGTCGGACTCATGTCTGCAGACAGGGATTGCCAGGGAAGCGTTTGCACGTTATTGGCAGCCAAGAACTGCGTGGTCAACCGTGCAGAAAGGGGTCTGGCTTTCTTCAGTGTGCACCAATTGACTCCTTCCGTTGTAACGATAATTCTCCACACCATTACACCTCCACCACCGTGCAGCAGAGCTTTATCAACACAATTTTGGGCTAAACCTTTATTTCACCTGCGGTAGACTCTACCCTGTCTATCATGATGCTGCAACAAAACGAAAGATTCATCACTGAACGAAACACGTCTCCACTGGTTGTTACCTGCCCATCGACAATGTTGGTCAGCCCAAAGAAGTTGATTTTAAAGAACGTTTAAGGAAAGGTCTTTGGTGTGGTCGTCGTGCCCAAAGGCCAACGTCATGCAGTATGTTCCGAACAGTTTGATCAGACTCATCACTTTCTGGAGGTAATGCCTGCGCTGTTGAGGAAGCTGTTGTAAACCTGTCTCCGAGGGGGCGAAACCGAAAGAAGCGATTATCCGCTGCTGTTGTCACCCTGGGTCGTCCACTGCGATGTCGGTCTTGGAACCGGTACCAAAGTCAGCTGATGGTACTCTGATGCCCGTTTAGATGCCTGATTGAACTTTCTCCTGCCTCCAATAGGTCAACAGCAAAATTCTTAAAATTTAAATATGATAGATGCACCATTCGTGGCTGCTCGAAAATGAACTTAATGTTTTGGTGTAGCGTTATCCTTGTGTAGGGTTTCAACTGCGTAAGCAGCGAGTAGTGTTTACCCCAAATTGTTTTGTTTTCTCGTACTATGCTCACAAATATGATCTTAAACACAACTGACCATTGTGTTGTAACGGTTACAAAAACCTGCACAATTCACGCCCACTGTATCCACTGGATACAGTAAAGAAAATCTGAGTCTGCTTTTCACATACCAGAATACGATATTTTATTTACAAAGTAATACAAACGCCCCATCCCTTTTTTAAACAGTATTTGTATCGATTTATCCTTCTGTTAATTAACCCTGTATATTTAAATTCACTTTTGTATGTATGTATGTATGTATGTACGTTGTACCCCACCAGGACATCACACAAGCGATAAACACCCGGTGACACAAAGTACTACCATGCAGATGAGGATCACCCATGGAGAGATCCCTGAAACCCAGGTCAGCCGTTTGGCCATATTTCAGGCCCAACTATATTTAGGGCCCCCGGCAAAAGCCAGGATAGGGCTTTAGAATAGCTAAAAATTGCATCCCACAAGGGGATGACGAGATGTCTTAAGTTGGTTCAATTCACTTTTATCTCTGTACGATTAACATTTATTGATACGGTGTCTGAAGACTGCATTACCTTTCCAAAATATCTGGGGAGCCTGGCTAACTAATCCGAGGACTTATTAGCTATTGTGTATTTTACTAAGCAATTTTACGTTGAGCAGTTTGGTATTACTTTCTAAACAGTACTAAGTGTATATCCTTGTTAAATCGAAACAAATGTCCGCTACCAAACTGCTTTCAGCCGACTTTAAACTCCACGTACGTTGGGATTTTAAAAAAGCGTTTACAAAAAGAAATGTCGTGTCCTTTTTGGCCCTCCCGAGAGCCATGCTAAACTGACTAAACATAAAAAAAGGAAACAAAATGTACACACACACACTCACATACACACACTCTCTCACACACACACTCACACACACGACACTTACTAAAATCCATATTTGCAATCTTCATAAGATTGATCCCTCTGGCTCCACGCCTCTCATCTTGCTTGCTGTCCTTGACCACGGTGTCATCATCATCATCGTCAGACTTTGTCCTGTCCTTGAACTTTTCTGAGAACAAACCTTTCTTTCCAGGAATGTCAGAGGAGTCTATTCTTGTGATCACGGCTTCGAATCTTCGCAAACCTTTTCCTGAGAAAAGCGCACTGATGTGAGATAGTATTTCAGTCTGCATGTTGTGTTTGGCGCTGACAGAGGAATGCTTCGATGTCTAGTAGCTTAGTTTGCCAGCTACGATACAATTTTAGAACAGTTCATTGTGGTGTCAAGGACGCATCTGTGATACCTTTGGAGCAGACTCTGTAAAATACGAAGCTATGAGTAAATAACAAGCACCTTCACTATCAATGAGTAGCCGGTTTCCTAAAGGTTTATTATCAAAGTCTTGAGTAAAACTTGACGATACGTTTTGAGTTTATTGTAAAAAGTGTTTGGTTTCTGTTTAGATTGGTAACATACATACAATTTGCAGATGTACAGATAATTGTTTATTAAGCTCCTCAATATAATTTGCTGATCTATTTATAGTGTTTACCAAACAATTTAGTGCTAGAGGAAGGCCAAGAAGAAAATGGGTAGATAGAATTAACAACTTGCTGAAACCCAACAATATCACCGCGCCTGCGACGCCTAACAGCATTAAGCAGAAAAAAGACAATAGATGGACAGACTGCAATTAGTTACCAATTTTTCAGCATATATTGCTGGTTTAGAACTGATTATCGCATATTTTAAAATCATTTAGAACTGATTTTATAAAGTTGTTGGAGTAAACCGATGAGACTAATATACCAGAATCATTTGTATAACACTGATACACATTTAGCAATATCTATATGAATAAATTTATCGATACTCTTAGAATACATTGAATAAGTTTAAGGTACAAATCACTGACAAACATAGTAAATTTCCCAATTACATTATCATCATCATCTGTTTCCATTTCCTCCGCAATGCGTTGTTAGGAGGAGCAGTTTGCTATCTATTGTTTGATAGGCAAAAATGGCCATGGTCATTCCGTGTCGATCTAGAAGCTCTTTAATGTTATCTATCTGCATTAGTAGTTGTTCTGGCTGCATTCTTACCAAATGAACAAACCATCTGATCTTGTCTTTCTCATTGAATTTGCTGCATGGTTTGTTCCTACAGTCTGTCTGATCATATCATGTCTAACTTTGTCTCTGATGGTTAAGCAGGCGGCTTTTCTCAGGCTGCTCATTTTACATGTGTTAAATTTACGTAGGTTACCCTTTGATAATCATCAGTATCAATCGATAAGAAACTAGTCGCTTTCGAGAATAGATGCCTCAGAAAGCTATTGAATGTTCACTGGTCGGACGTTAGGTCCAATACATCTATAAGACAGGAAACAAAACAAAAATATGTGTCTGATTTTATTAGAAAGCGTCGCTGGAATTACATCGGTCACGTACTCAGAATGGACATACAGAGACTTCCCCACCAAGCCTTCATATGGTCACCAGAGGGTAAAAGAAAACAGGGAAGACCAAAAGAAACTCTCCGTAGAACCATCACAAGGGAGAGCTCAACCATAGGTCTCAGTCGCACTCAAGACCTACATCAAGTGGCAACGAACCGACAGACGTGGAAAGCTATGACCTCTGCCCTATGCGCCATCTTTGGCACAAGAGGAATAACTAACTAACCCTTTGATAATGTCAATGACCGACATTGGTAGCAAAGTGTTGGTATGCTGCTTATAATCTGTTTCTTGGTAGACATACTTATTTTTGGATGTCTTAATAACAGTGTCAGTTGGTATATAAGTGCACTGGCTCGTTTTCTTATGGTTTCTATTCCCCATCTATTCTCCCGTCCTACAAGAATATCATCATCATCATGTAGCAGGTTCTTTGCAGAACGTCGCTCTCGTCACAGTTTGCCTGAAAGAAACTCGGTCTCTCGCCAGTTCTCCCGCTTTATGCACTTTCACACTCAAGGAGTCACTTATATCCTGTGCCCATTTTGTGTCGGTCGGCTCCTGCCCCTCCTTCCTGGTACCATGCCTTCTGCTATATTTTTTTTTCCAATCCGTCGTGGCGCTTGATATGACCAAAATATTTCAGCTTTTAAGACAGGATGCTGTTTATTAGCCAATCCTCCTTGATGTTCAGATCTTTCAAGATGTCAGTATTTCTCCTCTTCTTTGTCCTTCTATGACTGTCTACCTATCGTAACTTCATCCATAGACCAGCTGCTATCCAAATCACTGAGGTATTGAGAGTAAATTGGAGTTCAGGCGTATGGTAGTTTCCCAGTGTTAAATTCACTTGCCTTCGGCGCGGTGGTCATGTGTTCCAATCTACATCGAGGCGTATTTTCAAATTTAACTGAGCCAAACAAATGTAAAGTACAAATTGTAAGGGCCTTTTTAAGCCAATAGCGCACTGGGCATGTGGTGCTAAACGTGTATTTTATAGACTAATTGGCACTCAGTGATGAGAACATCACGGAGAGATAAAATGTAATTTGAAGATGTCTTAACACAGATTAACTAACGAAGATAAGTAATTATCCATCATCATTATTATCATCATTATCATCATAAACCACTTCTTCCGTTAAGCGGCTTGGGGAGGAATAATTTGCGACACAGTGCACGTTGGGTGCCACTAGCTATTGTCATGCCGTGAAGACGTAGTGTCTTTAATGTTTCTATCCATTATATCCGCGGCCGTCCTCTTGCTCCTGTAGCTGATCTTCTGAGATGTAGTGCTTGAGATGGTATGTGATCTTGCGGCATTCTAACGAGATGACCAAACCACTTGATCTGCGTTTTCTCGATGAATCTAGTACATGGTGTTATTCCTACGGTGTGTCTGATAGTCTGATGTTTAGACTACATAGAACATCAAAGAATGAAATGGTTTGGACATCTAACCAGGATGAAAAATGATCAAATAACATCACAAATTTTCAACCAAAGAAGCTCAGGATATAAGGCAAGAGGAAGACCAAGGAAACGGTGGATTGACGGGGTCTCCGAAACCTGCCAAAAGCATGGCCTCAGAACATCAGATGCTGCCCGCCTTGCTTATGACATGAACTTGCATCTCCCCACAACGCTTAGCGGCATACGTGGAAGGAAAAAGTAAAAGTAAAAGTAAGTGTCTGATAGTTTCATTTTTAACGCGATCTCAGATGGTTAGGTTGGCTGCTTTTCTCAGGTACCTCATCTCGCAGGTGGTGATTTTGCGTATACGGGCTTTAGATAGTGTCCATGTTTGGCACTGGTAGCCTGATGTTGGAATGCGTCTGCTGTTAATAATCTGTCTCTTTGCACTCATAGTAATTACCCATTACCTACATTCTTTTATCATATCGTGAGGAAAAAGAAAAGTGGTTTACATGGTGACAACGGGAAAGTTGAAGGGCAAGAGAGAGCAAAGGGAGACCAAGAAAGAAAATACTGGACAGGGTCAATATCCCACCGCTTTTACTTCCCCAGAAATGACCTGGAACTCATCAGAGGCGGTGTCGACCTGTGAAGAATTTGCTGTGCACTTGAGCTGAAGACTCACGGGTCCTCAGACAGAGCATCTAGCAACTACGCCAAGAAAGTTTTTCTCTATAAGGAGCCCAAAAAAAGTTATGGGAAGTAAACGCGACGAATTAATGAGACCACTGCTTCATTTAGATTACTCTAGAAAAAATATAGTACTGCACTGATTTGTATCATAAACATGATCAGTTTCGTCTCAGTCTTTAGTTGCAGATATTTTAGAGACACCTGTAAGTTATCGCTGGAGCTACGGAGTTCATGCCTTACGTGGCAAACCACTCCATATATAGATAAGAGAGAGACTGAGATATCTAAGATAAACTCCAATATAGTGATTCATTAAACACCTTTAATTAAAATATCTGTGAAGTAGATTTTGAAAGCCACGAATTAAACTAAAAATTTATTTAAGATAATCCTTTGAACATTATAATGAAATAATAACACAGAAAAGTTAACCAACTGTAAATTAACTGATCAGGTTTAGTAAGAACATCAGATCTTTCCTGTACATGCAGTATGACACTTTTTTTAATTGGACGCTTATTTAATTATTTATCAATAACCCAATAATACAATTACAGTCAGGTTTAATTTGACTCGACTTTATCTTTAACGAGTTTCACTTTTCAATGTTCTAAATGTAGGATTTGACTACGTTTGTAATGTCTAAAATGTGTTTACCTAAAACTGATGTCGATAAATTATCACATTACGGCGTATAGAGCTGATGACATTTGTTCCGACAAGTTATTGTTTCCCTTTAAACTCACCAGAACTGAAAGTGGCAAATGTGAAGTCACGCTGAGAAAATTGTCCACCACAACACATCAGCGAATCTGTCTAGCCCCAGGGAGTGGATGGGCCCATATTTAGGTTAAAGGATGACAGCGTATTAGGTAGGTTTATTTTATTGCTGTTTTTCTTTTGAAATCTTAGAAATTATTACCGTTACTTTTTCTTCTGAAATGGTTCGACTGGTTTTTTTTTTAAGTGGTTAAATTCTCGTCCTCCCCTTGTGGGATACACTTTTTAGTTATTATGAAGCCCTAACTTGGCTTTTGCCGGTGGCACTAAATATGGTCTAACTGCTGAACAGGACTTCGGAGACCTCTCCACGGGGTTCCTCATCCGCATGGTAGCACTTTGTATCACAGGGTGTTTATCGCTTGTGTGATGTACTAGTGGGTTACAGCTTACATATTTACATACTACGTCATCTCAACGTTGAACTGCAGGTTACTTGTAACCTCTGGAGTGCCTAAATATGACTGTTTTCGATTCTTATCCTTGAGATTGTAGGTGCTTTGCTGGAGAAAAAAATCGTCACGTCCAGCCAGCATCCCTGAAGGGGGAGGCTTCAGGTTATAATTGCGACTAGGTTATGTGCGCCACATAAAATAGCTTATCATTGCACGCCATTAGGAGCCCTGAAAAGGACGCCTGCAGTGTTAATGCGATCAAAGGAGACAGACTCAAATACTGTCTCTACCGTCGACGAAGTCGTCTACCGGCTAGTGATCCTTGAGATCACTCTCCCGGCACATGATTGCATGTTACACCTGGCTATTGGGTGCCATAATTATAAGGTATTCGGAGGTTGAATCTGGCATGTGCCATGATGATCTACCATCTGTATTGTGATTTTGATACCTCGGGTCATTAACCTTTAAGCAGCAAGCCGAGGGGAACACATCGATCCATTGATCGATTCTTGAAATGTTAACCCTACGGGCAGCGAGGGGAAGGAAAAAATCCGAAATCGATGAAAGAGAGTGATATGTGTTAAAATTCCATATAAATGATACGGACCTCATTAATTGGAGAGGAATTACTCTGATTTGAGTAACGTCCGGATTATATTATTTTTTTTTTTTGAGGAAAAAAGGGGGGGGGGGGGGGGGGGGGTAAAATAATTATCATAAGAATTAAACAGATAGTGGACACAATCCTGTGAGAGAAGAAACATGCATGTTTTCGACCTAGAAAAGCTACTTAGGTTAAATAATCACTCGTACATTAGGACTTATTTCAGAGAAAATTATAGAAAAACAACCTCTTACTTAGAACTCACAGACTTTGAATTGGATTTTGACAACTTACACAGAACATAATTCTGGGGAGTGCTATGGTATAATAAAAATAAATATATGAAGGCTCAGAGTGTGCAGTGCGAACGGAGGATGGTTTCGTTGATTGGTTTGCAGTTGAAAAGGGAGTGAAACATGAATGTATTTGTTTTAAATCTCCTAGTTATTTCGTAGAGCTATTCACTAGGTGATTAAAACCTGCAATGCAGGGACGCAGCCACCTAATGGGTAACATCAACCATGAGGTCGCAGCTGTTGGGAGAGGTGTTGATATTTTCCCGCATATGTAGGCGTGTTTGGCAAAGAACAAACAGATGGGTGGGCTGGGCTGATCCTATCTCCTTGGGGACTTAGGCAGCGTCGATCTCCGAGGTAACAAGTAAAATGGAAGACATTGAAGACCCGTCGTACCTGGAGGGAATGGTGCAGCGGCAAGTGTATGCTGGCTTGGGCGCCACTCAGGGGAACTCGGGGGAAAGGCCAGATAGTGGCTACAGTGAGCTTTCCAATAGCAGTTTGTCTTATGTTACATGAAGATGGAATAGTCTGGTCATATCAAGCAGCATGGCGGATAGAAAACAATAACAGCGGAAGGCGTGGTACAAGGAAGAAGGGGTAGAGGCCGACCAACACGAAGATGGGCAAACGCATAAGTCACTCCTTTAAATTAAAGTGCATGAAGCGGCAGAGCTGGTGAGAGACCGATTTCCTTTTTATACAGACCATGATGAGAGCGACGTTCTGCGAAGGACCTGCTACACGATGATGATGATTGTTTTATGTTAGTTAAAATAATTGTTGAAACATCTGATATTTTCTCAAGGGCTCCCAAGTAACTAGAAGTTTATGATCTCGGAACATAAAACCAGTAATTTTTGTTTAATATTTAACGAGTTACGAAAAAAAAAAAAAAAAAAAAAACACACAATACAAACAAGGCGATATGTGCTTCATTCGAAAGAAGTTATGAATAGCAACAATTCCCACTTATCATTTAAACAAAAGCAGTGCATTTATTCAACGTAACTGACATCCTTAAAAAATTACCTTAAACCGAGCATGATCACAATGTTAACAATCCATTTGAAACAGCAAAATTGGAATGAAGTTAAGCCAATTGAAGGACTAGCAACTTACAGCAGCTCTCTCACACACACACACACACACACACACACACACACACACACACACACACACACACACACACACACACACGCACACGTATACAAACCACTACTACTGCAATTTAAAAAATCCGTAACACGCCAATTGTGCTCTCACAAAAAGTGTACAATAACAAAAATAAACGCAAACAGGACAATTTGACTGTTAAAAAAGCTTTTGTTTTCTTGTCACGTCCTTTTTCAACAATTACTTCCCCTTATTATAATGTGTATGAGACTGCGCGTTCACGAAAGGTTGTGTGTGGTAGTTAGGTCACTCACGCTGGGAGCAGCGGCGTCAGAATATAGGGGCCGAGATTTCATGTGCCCCTTCCCACCTCCAACCACCCGACCCCGGAACGGTGTAGGGTGTGAATTAAGCTCTCCTAGAAAATTGTTCAACCCAGTCTGGACAACACAAGAGACACCAATGGACTGGAGAAAGGCAATAATAGTACCCACCTCGAAGACGAAAGACAGCATGAGAGACTGAGATGTATAGAGTAGTTTCGTTACTGAGACACACCGGAAAAATATTTTGTCCAATCTTGAGAAAAGACAGTAGAATTCGATAAAGAATTACATGTCGCATTCGTAGATCAAGAGAAAACTTTTGATCGAGTTAATAGGAATAGTTTATGGAAAGTACTACAGGATTACGAAATAAACGAGCAAATTGTTAAATGTGCAAGAGTTTGTACGTGAACAGTCAGATACAAGAATGTCAGAAAAGTTCCACATTAGATCTGGAGTGGGACGGCAAGGGAGGGGGGGGGGGGGTCTAACACTACTACTGTTTATCACATACGTCGACCAAATCAGCTAATATCATTTGGGGGGAAGGGGGGGGGGCAACATCGGAGAATTCCTAAAGGAATCGCTTTTCGCCGATGACCAAGCAGTTACAGCACCAACGTCAGTACAGCTACAAGAAAACACATCAATCAGTCCATTAAGAATCTGACAACTATGATATGAAATCAAGGTAGACAAAACATCCCATCCTGTGGGCATCGAGATTTCGTAGGAGATTCCTAGAGCTTCCCAGGGGTTTCTCTGGACAGTACCATATAGGGCAAGGGGTAGGGGTAGGGCTATTGTTAAATAAACAACGACCACTTCTATGCATAACCATGAACTCCCTATACTATGGGACGTTCTGAGGATTCCCTATCAAATTTCGAAGCTGACAAGATAGGATTGTCTAAAATTAAAGGACCCCAAACTGTTAAGCATTTTCTCTATTGGTCAGCCTCTACCCTGCAAATTTTCCATTGTCACTGAAATGGTTTCTGACAGTATTCTGTAGTTGTGGGGTTCAAGTTGTTTAATAGCTTTGGTTAACAGGAACGGCTTTTTTTCTTAAATAGAGTGAGAGGGCTGCCATGCTGGTCATGATTCGGAGTATATTTTCTTCCCCAGCGAGGAACTGTCGTTATTTGAGGTCACATGATTAAATGCCGATATTAGAACCTTAGGTTTAGATTGTTATGTTGTCTAGCGTGTCCTCCTCTTTCCAAACTTCTTTCTGTTAGCAACAATTAATACTTACATCTCTGTTTGTTTATTATATATTTATAGATTGTCTCCTGATTGATTCGTTTCTTTATAGATAGCTTTATTTCACATTTTATCTAACCGCTATGTTCTCACCATTGGTCTATTAAAAAACCTTCTCCACCACTTCCACAATATTGTTCACTGATCAGCTAAGTGTCGATGATTGACCTCCGTACATCATGATTGACCTTATATAGCTCTTAAGAATTCTTCTTTCTCACTCCAGTTGACAAAGAAACATTGTATAAAATATTCTTTAGTTTTAGGCTAAATGGTACCGATTTCGCCATGCAACCATGTGAACAAGAACACGAAAAAAAAAAAAAACCACACACACACACACACTCACACACACACACAAAAAAACAGTTCAGCATAATATTTTTACCAACGCTTTGCTTTCAATATCAAACATGGACACTGTCTTCAGAAGACAGAAGGAAAATAGTCACGACATAAATGGAATGTTGACGTACTATGCTAGGTGTAACGAGGAAAGATCGACTTAGGAACGATGATATCAGGAGGAGAATCGGCACATAACTGATATTGAAATTTATAGGTAGACAACAAATCAAATAGTTTGGCCATCTAACAAGATTGGCATCAGACAGGGCACCACAGAGAGCAATGTTAAACATACGCAGCGGTAACAGAGCCATGAACCGCAGAAATATCACACTAAAAAGTACTTTATACGAAGAGAACAGAAGGCCCCGTTCCAGCAGTCTCGTCCTGCCCAAAACGCCTAGAGGCATTCCAGGAGTAGAAAAAAGAAGAAGAAGGAAACAAGAAGATTTTTCATCTTCTGCAATGCTGCCTTTGCTTAAGTACAAATATTCAACATCTTTAATGAACCTACCATCTGCTGTTAAGGCAGTAACATAAAGTAAAGGATGTTTCTTCCATGCTCGTGGCGCATCAGGCATATGATGTCAGCTAAACTCATGCTTTTTTAATATAAACCAAAGCTTCGATCGATGACGTGGTTAACATCACATCGGCCGCCTTTACTTTCGAAGACTTTACTTGGCACCCACTGTAGGCAGTGTCGACCTGGAATAAACCATGATCTGCGTGAACAATCACTTACGGGTATCGACATGCCTCAGCCATGTCCCATTTGTTTTGATGTAACATTTTATGAGGCACATGTTCTTTGTAATTACGATTACTTCTGTTTTCCTACTATTTAAACTGAACCCTTTGTTTTGACCTTCTGTTACAGTTATGTCAATTTTTTTCTTGCATTTTATTTAATTTACAGCGATAAAAACTATATCATCATTGCAAGCTGTTCACTATCCCCTACCAATGTTCTCAGGGCTGTCGACACAAAGAAAACAGCCCTACACTGTAAATCATATGGAGCCGCCATACATGCTCGTCTGCAGACAGGAAGGTCATGGGCTCAAACGGAGATGATTTTCTTCAAAAATGACCTTGGCAACCCAGCCTTAAATGGGTAGCAGATACAGACCATGGGAATCAAGGTGGCTGACGTGATGCTGACCATATGCCCAAAAAAAAAAAAAAAAATTGCCGATTGGTCTATAAAATATAGGTTTAGTCTTACATGGCCAACACGTCGGAAGGGGTTGGAAATGGTTCTTTAGGCAGGTAAAAACCGTCAGATATTTATACATGTGGCCAAGATGTATAAAGATAAGGGCTATAATCTTCACCCTATGCTGAAAAATAAAATTAGGTTGAAGGTCAATAACTTGTATATCCTTAACAGGACGTTGCAGAACCAACCCTAGCATTTTTTTTACCTTGGTGCTGTTGCAATAGTTGGCATTGTTTCCTAAACGGCCTGCTCTCGATACCACTGTCAGAACGAAAGCATCAGAAGTCGTCTGCAGCTGGGGTCGAACCATGTACCCCGGAATTTCGAAGCGCGTTAGCCACGCCTAATCCAGAGACGCCGACTGTTTCATTCACAGAGAGACTATAAAAATGCACACACACACACAAAATATGTTTCAGAAATAAGTAATTTAAGGAGTTATTTGTTATAATACTTAGGATTATTTTATTTCTAGTTGTTAGTTAACACTGACTGACTGAAGGATAAAAAACATAAAATTTTTTTTTTAATATTTACTATTCTGTACGAATACTAACTAGACATGGAAAGAATCTAAACTCCGGCCACATCCAAGTCGATAATATGAAAATCAAACGAACAGAATCATATAAGTATTTGGGTGCAAACTTCAACTGCTCCAACATGCTAGAAACAAAGTATACTATGCCCTTCAACATCTGCTAAAGTCAAAGTGTCTGTCTCGCAACACCAAGATCGAAATATATAAAACGTTGACTAGTCGTTTTATATGGCTCTGAAACTTGAAGCACAAATAAAAGAGATGAGGCCTTATTACAGGTTTTCGAAAAAAAGTCATAATGAGAGCTAACAGACTAAAATTGTTAGGGCATATTTGAGGAATGGCAGATGACAGATACGAAAAAACTCTATACACCCGAGAGAGGAATGGGCGTAGACCATGAGGCAGACAAACAAAGAAATTTGAGAGATACTGTCCAGCCAGACCTGCAAACAACTGGTGTCACAAATTGTGAAGAAAAGGCCAACCAGAGAGATGAATAGAGACGAGTGATATCTGCAGCAGTAAATCTCAAGGGCTCAGAATGCTAAAGAAGAAGTTGACTATTCTGTGCTACTTTTTTGTGAAGTAGAAGTTCAGAGTACATTTGACATTACGAATGTGTTTTTTTTAAAGATATATTTTATTCCCTATTCGTACTCGTATTCGGTCGAATAGTTGGTCCCGTTATTCGTTATCGGCCGAATAGTGAAAATCACTATTCGGTACAGACAGCCCTAATATATATATATATATATATATATATATATATATAATATATATATATATATATATATATATACTATTATATATATATATATATGTTTCCACAGTCCCAAGAGTTCCCCCTCTGTTTATTTATATTCTATAACTATGACTTTTTCCTATGGAAGAAAAGGTGCATGCAGCTCTCCCATAATTCTCCCTACCATTTTTACTTCATCCTTTTATTCCCTTCTCTCTGTGGTTTTGGTCTGGCGTTCTTTCTGTGGACCTGTGGGTTCCAGCGGAAAGCCTTTCTGGCTCTATATTGTTCTCATGTTTTCTCAGCTTGTGTCCGATGCAATGCCAACGTCTTTTCTACGCCGGTTGATGAGTACTCAGACTTACTTATGTGATAGGCTGGAGAACGACAAAGACTGATGTTCAGCAGTTTGACGATTTTGGTTTGTTTGGCCGATACCTTGATTTAGTCTGGTTTAAAATGACCAAGAGGCCACAGGAACAGCTATTAGTTTTAGACTGTAACGTGAAGAAACCTGGCCAGCCATCAGTTAATAAAAGACCTTGCTTAACCTTTTGGCGGTCTTTTTGGCTGTCGTTCTGTGGTTGGCTCTGTATGGTCAGACTCCATGTCTGCCGTTGTTAGACTGCACTTAGCCTTAATGCACCGGTGTGTCAGATCGGACGGCTGAGCGACGCTAGACTGGTTCGTGATGGCGATTATGGTACGTTTAATTTGTTAAGGTGGTGTTAGAATTGATTTACATTGTGCATCCTTGCTAGGAGATAGTTTGATGGCAGGTCGCTATAACTGATTTTGTTGGTCTGGTGGCATATTAAAGCTCACGTACATGTTAAATATGTTCCAGTTTTTGTCATTGTTGAGACAATCTCGCTAAGCGTATGGTGTCATTATCATATTTCCTTGTTAGCTGGAGATGATTAGCAGTTTAGATTCTGGTCGAGCTCGTTCGCTGTTGTGAATGTTTTTTTTTTGTTGTGTGTGGACCACGCTGATTTTATGTTAAGTAAAATAAACAGATGTTCACTGTGGTAATTATAGTTCTAGTTATTTTGGGTTCAGATTAGGACTTGTGGTTAGTGTGCCTTGTTTATTTGTTGCTTGGCTCATTAGATTTTACACAGAAGATCTCATATCTGGACTAGAATATTTCTGTTTCTAGTCCCCGCCTAACGAACAATTTTTCTTTATCTTTTTCCCCTTAGTACTTAGGGCTTTTCCGTTCTAGTACACTAACATAATATTCACCTTGCTTGACCGTGCTAGTATAGTATATTGACATTAGTTTAGGAGATACCGTTTCTTGATTAGTTTGTTTGCGCGCTCGTGCGTGCGTGCGCGCTCGTGTGTGAAACTGTAGCTGTAGTTCTAGCAGAAGTTCAAACTTCATCGCATTCGGGTCACCACATTATCTCCCCATTCCGGTGCCAGCGAAGATCACACGGAATGTCCCCCACTCTTTCATTTTAAAACTAGTGAACAAGCGATCAGTCCTGGCACAATACATCAACATATACATGCACATGGAAAAAAAATTAATAAGGCGGTGGCTAGGGGCCCGTACCAACAGTTAACACCAGAAATGTACTATGTCGTAAATGGAGGTAGTAGTCACGACATGTTGCACTCAAGCAATATTAATGTATATCATATTTAGCCAGATCGAACGCAAACACTCGCCATTTTTCTTAACATATATAAAAAAAAAAAAAAAACACAACAACACACTGCGGACACAGACGAGAGGCAGAATGCATAGTGTTGCACCAAACACGTAGTTAAGTATCTTGACAACGAAACCGTGGACCAGTCCGTGTGTGGAAAGTGTACTAGCAAGCCTTGGCTAGACAAAAATGGAGGAAAAACGGCACTTAAAGTTTGAATGTTCTACTGCCCTTCAATCATGTTGGGCTGGAATCAGCATCATTATTGTATCCCAGACATGACTAAAGGTATAATACTAAACCTAATGGAGACATAAAAAATTAAATAGCCGTCACTAAAACTATATTATTCTAGTATTATTATGGCTATAGAATGGACGAGTCAGGACAAACATAGAACATAATTTAAAATATTGGGGTAAACAGAGCTGACCAGGTTGACATTTGAGGGCAAACTGGGCGTTCAGTGTCTGCACTGACTGGATCATTTGTCCAAACTGTTGGCTGCACGTGGGGCAGAGTCTGGACACACAGGAAGCATATGTGGCCAGAGAACTGTGGAGGAGTTACACAATACACGGCTTAAATACACGAGATTCCTAAGTATAAACCCTTGGCTAGGCCTTGAGAATGCAGCAGCAATTACACGTTTGGACGTCACCACTCTTTGTTATCAGTTTAGGGTATTCTCATCATTCGTCTATAAAACCACATCTCCGCAGCTTCCAAATAATTTTACTCTAATCGACCAACTGTCTTTGATTTACTTTCATATATCAGGATAGGATTTATATAGCTTTTACTAGTTCTCTTTCTCGTCTCAATTGACAACCTTTGTGAAAGATGTAATGATAAAAATGACCGTTGGCAGTCAACAGTGCCCACACGACTAGGCGACAGCTTACCTGCAAATGGCGGTGAGGTTTGCTGTGTGAAGACCCGGGAAGAACGTGCTGTTGAATGGACTGAAACATTCCTGGAAGCTCTGAACACACTGGCTGGCTGTCTGGCCGTTGTCTGCAGGGTGTAAATGTGGATAGTTGTTAGCAGTTCTGTGTTACGTATGGCTAGTTCCGTTCTTATCGTAACGGTTTTCTTTAACTTGAGTATGTGTGTCCACATGAGAGCGGTAGGTGTAGATTTTAGAGATAGAAGAGACCACTAATCGTGCAGGCAGACATATAGATACATAAACAGATACAGTGACAGACAAACAGATATGTGTGTTTATATACGAAAGAGAAAATTCTTCATGCCAGCAGACAGACAGACAGACACAGAGACTTATACTTAGATTTATAGTCAGAAGAAGCAATCAGTCAAACGGACATACAAAGAGACATGCAGACGTAGATTTATAGACATACGAGACAATCATTCATATAGCTAAAAAGTAAGAATTAGAGGACAATGCAGATTTATAGACAGAAAGGACGATCAAACGTGCAGGTATATCAGAGAGGGTAGAAATTAGATAGGGAGATGAGTAGACACGGACTGACATCGAACATGCGGTTTGGGAATGAGAAACAGGGATGAGTTAGATAGCGCAGGCAAGGTTCAGGTGAGAGAGACAAAAAGAAGGTGGGTGAAAGTGAAAAAATGAGAGATAACGAAGACAGGATGGACAGACTGATACAGAAAGGGAAGAATGTGTGTTTGTGAGAGAGAGAGAGAGAGAGAGAGAGAGAGAGAGAGAGAGAGAGAGAGAGAGGGCGCGCGAAAGAGAGAGAGAGAGAGAGAGAGAGAGAGAGAGAGAGAGAGACAAACAAACAGAGAGAGATAGAGGGTGCGCGAAAAAGAGAGAGAGAGAGGGGGGGGGGGGGGGGGGAGAGAAACAAAAAAGAGGGGGGGGGGGGGGGGTTGGGTTGGTTGGTGCGAAGTGTTTGATCGAGAGACACAGAGCTGGTCTTTTTTTCTTGGAATAGCTTTCTGACTGACACCGACCGACAAGTTCTTGCAATAGCTTTCTGATTGACACCGACCGACAAGTTCTTGCGATAGCTTTCTGATTGACACCGACCGACAAGTTCTTGTGATCAAATCAGGTCCGTGTCGTACTATGATAAGATAATCAGCGGCATCAGGCGGCACCGTAAGGAGGCGGCATAAGCAGCAAAGGGAGTCGCCGTGGTTAAGCGGCTAGACGCTTGCTTGGGGATCGCTACGTTCGGGTCAAGAAGATACGGATTCCTTTTAAGAATGACCTTATGGCGGACAACGTGATGCTTACCACATCATCTACCAGTTGCCGATTGGTTTTTAAAATAGAAGTCTAGCCCTATATGCCTAGTACGCCTGAAGGCGTGAAAAAATGACTGTATAAGTTCTCCGTTAGTTCCATACAACAGTAAGTATAATGTTGAAAACTGGACCAGTATAAATTAAAATTAATACTGAACGAACAATTTTTTAATTTTGATGTCAAATCAGTACTGTTGTATGGAACGGAATCATGGAGAACAGCTAAAACAGTTATTATTAAACTACAAACATCTATTAACTG
The DNA here is from genome assembly GCA_905116865.2 of Candidula unifasciata. Classification (NCBI taxonomy): domain Eukaryota; kingdom Metazoa; phylum Mollusca; class Gastropoda; order Stylommatophora; family Geomitridae; genus Candidula; species Candidula unifasciata. The sequence goes on from CAJHNH020000032.1 coordinate 234,614, forward strand.
GTGTCTGCGCAAAATGAAGGGAATTTTAATAGTAAGATATAATCACTAATGTAGAGCTTTGGGAGAGAACTAAACAAGTTCCAGTGGACCAAGAGGTGAAGAAAAGACGCTGGCGTTTAGTGGGGCACACGTTGCGAAAACCGGAGAACAATATAACTATAATGTCCTTGTACTGGAACCCACAGGGGCATAGGAATAAAGGACCCCCCCCCCCCCCCCAAAAAAAAAAAAAAAAAAAAAAAAAAAAAAACCACACACACGGAAAAGTGAACTAGATGAGGAGGACATGGGGAGAGCTGCAGGTGATAGAACCGGATAGAACGACTTGGCGTGAGTTGACTGAGGGCCTATGCTCCATTGAGGGTTAGAAAGGCAGATGCAGAAAGAATAGTGAGTTGGGGTAGTTAGTTAGAATGGAAGATGGTACAGTTTTGCGACAATGTGCTGCGGGCAATGTTAAAATATATAATTCTTAAAAAAGAGAGAGAGAGAAAAGATTAAAATCTGGTTTTTCGAAACCGCTGCATAACAAACAAAACAAAAAGAAGCAGAGTGTACATGCAGGCACCGATAGAGGATCAATCACTGTGGATGCGAGCTGTAAAGATGGGAACTGTTCGAGTCAAACCAGGCCCTGTCTGGTGAAGTCAGCACATCCCTGAGTCTGGCTGATGTTGAACTGTTCGAGTCCAACCAGGCCCTGTCTGGTGAAGTCGGCACATCCCTGAGTCTGGCTGATGTTGAACTGTTCGAGTCCAATCATGCCCTGTCTGGTGAAGTCGGCACATCCCTGAGTCTGGCTGATGTTGAACTGTTCGAGTCCAATCATGCCCTGTCTGGTGAAGTCGGAACATTCCTGAGTCTGGCTGATGTTAAACTGTTCGAGTCCAATCATGCCCTGTCTGGTGAAGTCGGCACATCCCTGAGTCTGGCTGATGTTGAACTGTTCGAGTCCAACCAGGCCCTGTCTTGTGAAGTCAGCACATCCATGAGTCTGGCTGATGATGTTCATGCACGCGCTATAGTTGTCCAGGGTGCTGCAGACAGTAAACAAATCTTGGAATTTTACACTAATTGTGTGATGGAGACAGCTGAGATGGAAACAGCTGAGATGGAAACAGCTGAGATGGATACAGCTGAGATTAGGTCAGATGAGGTGAAGACAGACAGCTGAGCTGGAAACAGCTGAGATGAAGACAGCTGAAATAAAGACATCTGAGATAAAGACAGCTGAGATAAAGACAGCTGAGATGAAGACAGCTGAGATGAAGACAGCTGAGATGAAGACAGCTGAGATGAAGACAGCTGAGATGAAGACAGCTGAGATGAAGAAAGCTAAGATGAAGACATCTGAGATGAAGACAGCTGAGATAAAGACATCTGAGATGAAGACAGCTGAGATAAAGACAGCGGAGATGAAGACAGCTGAGCTGGAAACAGCTGAGCTGGAAACAGCTGAAATGAAGACAGCTGAGATGAAAACAGTTGAGATGAAGACAGACAGCTGAGCTGGAAACAGCTGAGATGAAGACAGTTGAGATAAAGACAGCTGAGATAAAGACAGCTGAGATGAAGATAGATGAGATGAAGACAGATGAGATAAAGACAGATAAGATAAAGACAGCTGAGATGAAGACAGCTGAGATTAAGACAGCTGAGATAAAAACAGGTGAGATGAAGACAGATGAGACGAAGACAGACGATATTCGCCAATATTATTTTTGTATATTTCATAAAATTGTTTATGCATGAAGCAGACTTAAAGCAATACCAAGAGAAAGATATATGGGACCTTATTCTACATTTCTTTCTTTCTTTCAGTTTTTCCCTTTCTCTTTTTTCCTTTCTTCCTTTATTTCTTTCTTTTTTGCTTTCTTTTTCTTTTTCTATCTTTTTTTTTTTATAAATTAAAAAAATATTTTTTTTTTTAAATAAATTTGAATTTGTATAAAACCAAAAAAGGTTAAAAAATTTAAGTTGGCCCTTAAAAGGACCGTGTAAACAACCTTGGGTAATGTTACAATCTCCTCACCACGCTGCTTTCACACTCTTGGGAAGCCTACAATGTTGGTACCACCACTGACTTCGCTTCGCTTGCTCCTCAGATTCAGAATAGTCTTACGTGGAAGACTTTTCTCGTGCATCCAACAACATTGGCTGAACTTGTGAGCATGAAGAATCTCAGATACCGGAACTCCGCCACACGAAGATGTTGATCCCTATTGACTTGGTTCTTGTCTTGAGATGACGACGATGGAACGCTCTGGTTGTTCGTCCACATCTGGACTTTAGTCTTGTACCAGAGCCTGAGTTTGGCGTTCCATGTCAGTTAGTAATATCGCCAACACTCGGATGTCTGAGAAGGCTCTTGTGTTTCTGTTGTATGTTGTATCCACCTGTCTGTGCACGCGCCTGAACGAACATCCATCTATCGATCTGCAGACATATTTCCTATCTGTCTGTCTGTCCGTTTGTCCGTCCTTCTGTCTGTCTGTCTGTTTGTCTGTCAAACTGTCTGTCTGTTTGTCTGTCAAACTGTCTGTCTGTTTGTCTGTCAAACTGTTTGTCTGTCAAACTGTCTGTCTGTCTACTTGTCTGTCGGTCAGTCCATCCGTACGTCCGTCCGCCCGCCAGTCTCGCCCGTCTGTTTGACCGTTTTGCCATCTCTTGATCTCGTGATTTGAACTGGTACAAACCACCAAAGGTTAAGTCAGTCAATTCTTCAGTCCGACCATTATTCAATCAGTTCAACTGTCTTGACGAAACTTGTGTGTGGTACTCGTGCTGTAATTAAATTCTTTAGCTAGTATCTGTTAGCGCGCGCGTGTGTGTATATGTTTTGGGGTGGGGGTAGTGGCCTTGTATTTCTGACAAACGAATAGTCACTGGATCAGCTGCGACCAGATTTATTTCCCATTACTTTTTTTTTCTTTTTCTGAGCAAAATTTGTTTCAAATAGTTATTGTTGCACCAAGGTAGCACACTCGACCAAGAGTAACACTGAAGATCCATTTTTCTATTCGTTTCCAGCAAGTAGCGACAGTTAGTGCTGTGTGTACAGACATTTTCCAGCAAGTAGCAACAGTTAGTGCTGTGTGCACAGACATCCTCCACCAAGTAGCAGCAGTTTGTACTGTGTGGACAGACATCCTCCAGCAAGTAGCAGCAGTTAGTGCTGTGTGTACAGACATCCCCCAGCAAGTAGCGGCAGTTAGTGCTGTGTGTACAGACATTCCCCAGCAAGTAGCAGCAGTTTGTACTGTGTGTACAGACATCCCCCAGCAAGTAGCTGCAGTTAGTGCTGTGTGTACAGACATTCCCCAGCAAGTAGCTGCAGTTAGTGCTGTGTGTACAAACATCCCCCAGCAAGTAACGGCAGTTAATACTGTGTGTACAGACATTCCCCAGCAAGTAGCGATAGTTAGTGCTGTGTGTACAAACATCCCCCAGCAAGTAACGGCAGTTAATACTGTGTGTACAGACATTCCCCAGCAAGTAGCGATAGTTAGTGCTGTGTGTACAGACATCCCACAGCAAGTAGCGGTAGTTAGTGCTGTGTGTACAGACATCCCCCAGCAAGTAGATGCAATTTGTACTGTGTATACAGACAGACATCCCAAGACAGTGACAACAGTGCTGTGTGTACTAGGGCTGTACCGAATATTCGCTTCGTAGTCGCTTCGGGGCCGAATAGTGGACTTAATAACTATTCGGTATTCGGCCGAATAGTTGCAGTCGGGCCTAATACGAATAGTGGTTACCTTACATCCGTTTCTGGACTGGTGGAAAATAAATATGTCAAGATTTCCCACCTCGGTTCATACTGTCAAACGTTATCTTTGTGCACCACCTACGAGCGTACTAAGTGCACGTTTGTTTAGTACAGCTGGAAATACCTTCAGTGAGACAAGAAGCTGCCCTAATGCTGACAAGGAACTATTTTTTTTTTAAAGCTAATGCCGCTTTCATGGATTAACTAAGCTGTCAGTGGCAGTTTACAAGATTAGTTACTTGTTATAAAACTAAGAATACTTTCATTCCTAAGTATTAGTTACCACAGATTCACTGGCTGAAAGATGCAAAACATGAAATGTTTTTAAATGTTTACTATTCTGTACTTAATTTTGTGCAGTTCAATTTCAGCGTACATTTGACATTATGTTTTTTTGTTTTTTTTTTAGATCTATTTTAGACACTATTCGAAAGTAGAAGAATGGGCCTCAGTTTGAATAGTGGGAAGACAGAAGTAATTGTGGCATCAGAGAAAATAAATTATTCCTAAATGTGTAATAAAAGTCAATGGTTTTATTTTAGGACAAGTACAGAAATGTAAGTATCTGGGCACATGGATAGCATCAGATGGAAGATTACTGAAATAAGAAACAGAATAAGACAGGGAGAAAAACCGCATTTTATAAAATGAAGAACATCTTATGCAATATATCTTTGTCATTGAAGGTTAGAAAAAGAATTCTTGCTTGCTACATACATTCAGTTTTAACATATGAATGGACAATCGGTAGACAGGCCAAACAATTTCCAGAGGCCTCAGAGATGTGGTTTTACAGAAGCATGCTTTAATTACCCTTGACAGCAAAACAAAAAACAAAAAAAGCAACCGAGAGGTTTTGAAAGAGGCGGGAGCCTGAAGACAACTACTCACAGACATCAGAAGGAGACAGTCGTCATTTGTCGGCCATGTTATGAGAAGAGGGAAAGTGGAACATGTGGTGACCACTGGAAAGATCTGTGGAAGGAGGGATAGAAGAAGACAACAAGATAAGATTCTTGACAGTCTTGTTGCATGACATGGAGGTGTTTCAGCACACGAACTAATACATGCTGCAGGAGATCGCAGATTGTGGCAAAGCACCTGATGATGATGATTCACTATTCGTATTCGGCCGAAAAGTTGGTCCAGCTGTTCGTATTCGGCCGAATAGTGAAAATCACTTTTCGGTGCAGCCATAATATATATATATATATATATATATATATATATATATATATATATATATATATATATATATATATATATATATATATATATATATATATATAATTAATAAACCCAATAGTACAAAACAAACACAATCACTGATACTAATCATGAATCAGTGATAGTAATAAAGAAGATAGACCATAGGATGCAAGAAGCTTAAAACAGAAGTCATCAAAATGAGGAAGTAACGTGAGAACATGTGAATACTGTCAAAAGCTAATTTAAAGAATACATCAACAAGCTGTTTAATAACCTTCCTGACGAGTACTCAGATGTACAGAAGGAAAGCGTACACTTCAAATCTGCAAATCTGTGTATTAACGGAGGACGGGAGAATAGTTTGGAAACTGAAACAAGATACCAGAGAGCCAGTGCACTTTTAGACCAACTGACACCGTTATGAAGACATCCAAACAAACATATGAGCGCCAAGAAACATATCATAACAGCATGTTCATATAAGCACTGCTACCAGTGCCAGACTTGAACATTATCAAAGGCTAACCTATGTAGAATTAACACGTGTGAAAGGAGATGCACGAGAAAAGCCGCCAACTTGACCATCCGAGACAAAGTTAGAAATGATATTATCAGACAGACTATAGGAACAACACCAGGCAGCACATTCACTGAGAAATACGATATCAAATGGTTTGATCAGTTAGAATAATGCAGCTAGAATAAATATCTGCTAAATTTTAAACGCTTTATTTTTATTTTTTATGTGTTTACATAATTATGCAATGTTTATTTTCTGTGTAATTTTATTGTGTGTGTGTGTATGTGTGTGTGTGTGTGTGTGTGTGTGTGTGTGTGTGTGTGTGTGTGTGTGTGCTGTCCTGCTGTATATTGTTTATTAGACGTCGTTTTGTTATGAAGAAGTGTCACCACAACGTTCTATATTTACTGTAATTATTATTGCATGGAAGTACTCTACATTCCAGGTATTCCGATTATTTAAATGTTCACATCTGACCGCACTCCAGCTCATTTAACTGATATAGACGTGATAGCTACCTTACAATCCACAAGTCTATCTTCTTCTTCTTTTATTCCACAAGTCTATCTTCTTCTTCTTTCTTCTTCTTCTTCTTCTTCTTCTTCTTCTTCTTCTTCTTCTTCTTCTTCTTCTTCTTCTTCTTCTTTTTCTTCTTCTTCTTCTTCTTCTTCTTCTTCTTCTTCTTCTTCTTTTCTTCTTCTTCTTCTTCTTCTTCTTCTTCTTCTTCTTCTTCTTCTTCTTCTTCTTCTTCTTCTTCTTCTTCTTCTTCTTCTTCTTCTTTTTTTTCTCTTCTTTTTCTTTCTCTTCTTCTTCTTTCTCTTCTTCTTCTTCTTCTTCTTCTTCTTCTTCTTCTTCTTCTTCTTCTTCTTCTTCTTCTTCTTCTTCTTTTTCTTCTTTTTTTTCTCTTCTTCTTCTTCTTCTTCTTCTTCTTCTTCTTCTTCTTCTTTCTTCTTCTTCTTCTTCTTCTTCTTCTTCTTCTTCTTCTCTTCTTCTTCTTCTTTCTCTTCTTTTCTTCTTCTTCTTCTTCTTCTTCTTCTTCTCTTCTTCTTCTTCTCTTCTTCTTCTTCTTCTTCTTCTTCTTCTTCTTCTTCTTCTTCTTCTTCTTCTTCTTCTTCTTCTTCTTCTTCTTCTTCTTCTTCTTCTTCTTCTTCTTCTTCTTCTTCTTCTTCTTCTTCTTCTTTTTTATCTTTCACCGGCTGTAAACTCGGATGGAAAGTACTGACTGTTAGCCCACTTCTGAACTTGTTCCAGAACTTGAGTTCTGCGTGCAGATCCGCTTTATTGAAATGTTGTTAACTCGACAATCAGTCAGATTAAGACCAGCTTTGAAGGAAACACCCCTAATAAGTCGCTTTTTATGACTGAAAAAAAAAAAACCCCTCTAATTAGTCACCTACTACGACTGAAGGAAACACCTCTAATTAGTCACCTCCGACGACTGAAGAAAACACACCCAATTAGTTACCTACTACGACTGAAGGAAACACCTCTAATCAGTCGCTTCTTATGACTAAAGGAAAACCTTTAATTAGTCGCTTCCTATGACTGAAGGAAAACCTCAAATTAGTTGCTTCCTATGACTGAAGAAAAACATCAAATTAGTCGCTTCCTACGACTGAAGGAAAACCTCTAATTAGTCGCTTCCTACGACTAAAGGAAACACCCATGATTAGTCACCTCCTATGACTGTAGGAAAACCTCTAATTAGTCGCTTTTTATGACTGAAAGAAAACCTCTAATTAGTCGCTTCCTATGGCTGAAAGAAAACCTCAAATTAGTCACTTCATACGACTGAAAGAAAACCTCTAATTAGTCGCTTCCTACGACTGAAGGAAAACTTCTAATTAGTCGCTTTCTATGACTGAAGGAAAACCTCAGATTAGTCGCTTCCTACGAATGAAGGAAAACATCTAATTAGTGGCTTCCTATGACTAAAGGAAACGCCCATAATTAGTCGACTCCTACGATTGAAGGAAACACCCCTAATTAATCGACTCCCACGACTGAAAGAAACATATCTAATTAACCGCCTCTTACGAAATACTTGTTAGGGGGAACAATGTGTCTATTCTAAAATTTGTACTTAGCATCAGGGCATAAGAATATTCTTGTGGGTGCCATGAGGTGAAAATTTGAATAATTTTTAGAGGTAATTGTAAAACACCCATAGAATAACTAACATCGATGGTATTTCTATAATAATCATAATTTAATAATACTTTTTAAAAAAGCTGATCTCAAATAAACGTCATAAAGGAAATAAGCAAATATTTTAAAAAAAAAAAAAAACTTCAATACAAGAATCGCCAAGCCCTTCAATTTCTTTGTCTATGTGTGTGTGAGGGGGGGGGGGTGTGGCTCTAACGTTGAGAAAAGGGGGGGGGGGGGGGTGTTTGTGAGGGCTCAACAGGACTCCTAGGTTCCATCTCCCCTGTTTAGCATATATCAAATAAGCCTCAAGTAGTGGGAGAGCGCCCACTGCTTTACCTTTCTACAGGTAAAAACTGCAGCATGGCCAAAATGACGGGGAAACTGCGCACTACAACGCTCGACCAGGTAAACTAGGTACAGACAGGTGTCTATAACCGATGTAGGGCCCGTGACCTGACCTCTCTGTGGTCACGTAGGCAGAAAGTTGAAACGTCTGAACCGGCTAATCAGATAGGCTCGTCAACATTTCTGCTCTAAACCAGACAGTGATGGATGGGTTTATGTCTTAAGGGTACTCGCTGGCACGAACTCCAATGTTGTGTTATTGCTTGGCTGATTGCAATCCCTAAGGAGATCAACTAGCGGTGAGTTTGCTATGTCAAATTTCGATCTATGTAAATAAAGAAAATTTTGAATGTTGAATAAAGAATCGACATCATAGCACTCGGAAAACTCCCATAAGCACTCTGTTCCCATCTTCAGCAGCAAGCAAAGATTTTCAGTTCCGATGGCATTAGTGTCTGTCTGATTGCACATCCATCTCGTCTTTCCCATGAGTGTTGAGCGTCGGCCAGATTCCCTGATAACTCACTGAAATGTCATTCTCCTTAGACTGTAATGATCCATTTGTGTCTCCGCCCTGAAGGGCCCTGACAATGTTGGGCTTGTCAGACCTCAATTCACCACAAAGTGGTGCAGAACCGGCCAGTCTATCTCTGCTCGTTTCCCAACGCACTATCATTAGCTAGAGAAAATATCCGAAGGATGCTAACTACCCGGGACCTCTGAAGCTCTAAAGCTTGCCACTTTGCACGTAGCATGCCTGTGTCTACCTGAATAAAAAAATATTGAAAGACTTATTAATCGCAGCATAACATCACTGCAAATATTATTGTAACGTGCAGATCCAAAAGAAACGTAGGTAAAGGACTCCCACTGTCATGTAAGACCTACAGTAGAAACATGAAAAAATTAAATGAAGGTTTGAACAACGGATCAACATCATGGCCACCATAAGTGCTCCATTCTTCTTCTAACTTAAGTCTGAGTCCGAAGAAGATCAGTACAGTGCGCAGGCTATGTAGCACCAGCGAGGATCCTTAAATAATTTTTAACTTAAAAATTTCTCACCGTTAGGCTATTCTTTTCGATTTCCAACTGCCAAGGGATTTTTTACGTGCGCAATAATGCATACGGGCGTCTGATCCCACTTCCTAGAGACCAGGGGGAATTACTAGAAGTCCATGTAAAAAAAAAATCCCGGCCCTTACCCGGGATTGAACACGGAACCTCGATACTCGAGGCGGACACCACTCGAGACCACACAGCCCCCTAAAAAAAATTATTTAACAAATGAGGACATAAAAGACTTCTATTTTGAAACTTCCTCATTTCATTAAAGCGCATTAGATGAGATGGTTTGGCCATCCAAGGAGAATGCTCTGGTGCCAGCTGCAACAGAGAGCCACGACAAAGAAATAAAATGAACACACAGCAAGGAAAATGTCACACAAAAATGAACAACGACACCAGGAACACTCAGGAGAAATGAAAATCAGTTTATACAACAAATTTGCAATAACACACAGAAGATCATTATACCCCCCCCCCCCCTCCTCACCCCCCCCCCCCCATGATTTTGATGACGTAAATGGATGAAAAGAAGAACACGTACTCATTCCATGCTACTGGTGCTTCGGATATATGGTTCTTTTTGTTCTGTTCTGTAGCTCCCAATGGATCATAGGTCCTCAACCAACTCGCATCTAGACCTATATTTTGCTGAGGCTTGCCTCACCCCATGTCCTCCCCATACGTTTCAGTCTATTCTCTGGTGGGCTTGTATGTGTGTGTGTGCGTGTGTGTGTGTGGTTTTCTTTTTTGGTCTGCCTTTATTCACTTGACCCCTTAGGTTCCCGTGCAAAAACATTCCAGGAATACTGTTAACAGATTTTCTCAGAAACAGATGAGAGTCTGTTGAACCATCTCAGTCGAGTCCATGCCAAGTGCCAGAAAACTAATATACGAAAAGAAACTGAGAAAAGACAGAGACAACGATGACAGGTAGACAAGGAGAAACTTTATCAATGAAAGCAAATGCCACGGATAAAACCAAAAAATTGAATTTAAGTATCTAACGTCAATTTTCACACCAGAAGAAAGAATGAATAAAGAACTTAACACGATTTGCTAGAGCAAACCAGGTGCTGAGAAAAATAACACCACTTTTCATGCAAAGAATTGTAGCTTTTTTTTTTTACCAAGGTCGGCGTTGCGAACGTGCTTCATAATGCCGAGGTGCCGGGTTCGATCCCAGCTGCGGACGATTTGTCTTACGTTGGTTTTGACAGTGGTACCGAGAGCTGACCGTTCAGTGGGAATGGCCAACTACTAAATGTAAAATTTGCCTAGAAAAATCGCAACAGCCAAAAAATGCGGGATTGGTTCTGCAACGTCATGTAATCGATACGCAACTAACTTAAATTACCCCTTAATCTAAAAAAATAAATGTTTTGCCAAAGTGTTAAACATAGACGGTTGCTCAAACTAATTAGCGCAAAATGATATCGAGATGAGATGTCTTAGAAGAGCTGCTGGAGTAACTACAACATGTAAAATGATGATGCAATTAGAAGAAGTCTAGGACTGAAACTAGCCATTCTTTTCTTCTTCTGCCTTTTTATCCCCCAATGGAGCATAGGCCCTCAACCAACTCACGCCAAGTCGTTCTATCCTTCGCCATTACATGGAGCTCTCCCCATGTCCTCCCAATCTTTCTAACCTCATTCTCCAGCTCTCTTCTCCATGTGTTTTTTGGCCTTCCTTTATTCCTATGCCCCTGTGGGTTCCAATGCAAAGACATTCTAGTTATGCTGTTCTCCTGTTTTCTCAGTGTGTGCCCTATCCAACGCCAGCGTCTTTTCCTCACCTCCTGATCCACTGGAGCCTGTTTAGTTCTCTCCCAAAGTTCTACATTAGTTATTCTATCATACCATTTTATTCCCTCTATTCTGCGCAGGCACCAGTTAATGAATGTCTGTAATTTATTAGTAATTGCCTTCGTTGTTCTCCATGTTTCCGCCCCATACAATAGTACTGATTTGACATTAGAATTAAAAATTTTTAGTTAAGTATTTCTTTTAATTTCTTTTGACCTCCACAAATTCCCTAGTGCTATGAAAGCCCCTCTTGCCTTTTGTATTCTTATTTTAATATCTCTATCAGTTCCTCCATCTTTATCTACATTACTGCCCAAATAGGTGTACGACTCCACGTCTTGGAGTGGGGTGCCATTAAGAGAAATCACATTACTATTTGCCTGATTTATTCTCATTATCTTTGTCTTTCCTTTATGGATTTTCAGACCAAGCTGCTGTGATCTCGCATTAAGTATATTTAATTTATCTTGTATCTGATTCCGTGAATGGGACAGAAGGGCAATATCATCAGCGAAGTCCAGATCATCAAGCTGTTTTGTAGGGGTCCACTGAATTCCATTCTTGGTGTTAGCAGTTACTGTTTTCATAGTCCAGTCTATAGCCAGTAAAAATAGGAGAGGCGACAAAAGACATCCCTGTCGCACACCTGTTTTTATTTCAAATGCATCTGTTAGCTTTCCCTCATGAAGAACTCGACATTTCATGTCTTTATATGTTGCCTTTACTAAGTTGATAATTTTCTGTGGGATTCCATAGTGCCCCATCAATTTCCAGAGAGATTCCCTATCAATGCTGTCAAATGCTTTTTCATAGTCTATAAATCCAATGTAAAGTGGTGAGTTCAGTTCAATGCTTTGCTCTATTATAATACGTAATGTGGCTATCTGATCAGTACAGGATCTGTTGGACCGAAAACCTGCCTGCTCATCTCTTAGCATTTTATCAATAGTATCTTTTAATCTTTCCAAAATAATTCTACTTAATATTTTTCCAGGAACTGACAGCAACATAATTCCTCTATAGTTTTCACACTCCTGTAGATCACCCTTTTTGGGCAGTTTCACAAGATATCCTTCTCTCCAGTCTGCTGGTGTTTCTTCGGTCTCCCAGACTTTACTGAATAATCTATGTAGCAATTCTGTTGATGTGTTTATGTTGATCCTGATGGCTTCAGCTGGGATACCATCTGGGCCTGACGCCTTTCCTTCCTTAAGAAGATTTAGAGCTTTTCTAATTTCCTCTTTGGATGGTATCTCACAGTTGATATTCAGTTCCATTTCTAAAGGCTGGATATCTGTGGGAACCTTTGGGCCTGGTCTATTTAGAAGCATTTCAAAATATTCAACCCATCTGTCCATTTGATCTTTAGTGTTAGTAAGTACCTTTCCTTGACTATTTTTGATTGATCCAGCTGGCTGACTATATTTACCTACTAATTTTCTTGTGTTACTGTAAAGTTCTCTGAGGTTTCCTTTTGCTGCTGCTGTCTCCGCTTCTTGTGCTAGATCATTTAGATATTTCACTTTATCTGCCCTTATATGCCTCCTAACTTCCTTGTTGGCTTCTGTGTAATTCTCCTGAGCTCTAGCTTTAGCAGCTCTAGTTTTGCTATTGTTTAATTCTGCATTTTTTACTTTTCCTATCTTCAATCAGTTTAATGGTTTCCGGTGTTATCCATGCTTTATGTTTCCTTTCTTTCTTGCCAAGAACTTCTACGCAAGATTCATTCCAGATTCCTTTGATCTGATCCCAGCAGACTTCTGTGTTGACATCTTCAGCTAACTGCTGCAACACCTGGTACTTATTAGAGACCGTAACTGAGAACTGTTCCTTAATTTCTTTATCTCTGAGAAAGCCTACATTATATTGGTTTCTATGATTATAAGATGTTATATATCTTTTTAGTTTCAACTTGATTTTACTTATCACCAGGAAATGGTCAGTAAATACATCGGCACCTCTGAAAGCCCTAACATCGTAAAGGGATGATCTAAACTTTTTGTTAATACAAATGTGGTCAATTTGATAAGTTGTCTTATGGTCTGGTGATTCCCATGTTGCCTTGTGTATTCTTTTATGGGGAAAAATACTTCCACCAATAACATACTGGTTACCTGCACAAAAATTTGTGAACAATTCTCCATTTTCATTCATTACTCCTAGACCATGACTCCCCATAATTTCTTCATAACCTGTGTTATCTGATCCTATCTTAGCATTCAAGTCACCCATTAAAATTTTTAAGTTGCCCTTTCTTTCATTATTTATAATATTTTGAAGCTGCATGTAAAATTCTTCCTTAACAGATGCATCTTTATCATTTGTTGGTGCATTACACTGTATTACCGACATGTTCACCTTCTGTTTTACTGTTCTAAAAGATGCTCTTATTATTCTGGGACTCACAGCTTCCCATTCTATTAGTGCTCTGTCTGCTTCTTTTGATAGCATTAGGGCCACTCCTTCACTGTGCGGCGAATTTTCCTCTGTGTGTCCTGAGAACAAAATAGTTTCTCCTGAATTGAGAATACTTTTCCCTGTCCCAGTCCATCTAGTTTCACATAACCCCAAAATACTAATTCTATAATGTTTCATTTCCTTTGCTACTTCCATTGTTCTCCCTATATCATAGAGAGTTATAACATTCCAGGTGCCAATTCTGGAGGTTTTCCTAGCTGAGAGGAGGTAAGTCAACGATCCGGACTCCTTACGGCTTTCTCCACACCGTGTCATACTTCTTCTATTTGAAAAGCCTTCCCTCATCTTGGTTGGCTGGAGTTTATTTGCTTCTCTTTTTGACTTATCCATGGTTGGTTGGTTTTTGTGGCTATGGTTTTTACAGGATGAGGTAGCCAACCTCAAGCCCAACCCTACCCTTAGTCGCCTCTTACGACATGCCTGGTAGGGTGCAGTGTCACTATTCTTTGCTTCCCGCGAGGGCCCCGGTGACACACGGGCGGAAACTAGCCATACAGTTTATTAAATAACAATAGATCAAGTGGTTTGGTCGGGGAAGGCTAACTGTGTCAACAAATTCTGACAGAAGTCGGAGGAAAGGAGCAAATATCGCAGCCATGCTGTAAACGGGCACAGCATAGTTACATCTCGGGATGAATGAAGAAGAAAAAGAAGGTGGTCCGGCTGTCTGACGAGACTATCCTAGTACCAAGTGCCACAAAAAGCCATGCGGAAGAAGCGTAATGGCGACAGGACGAAGAGAATACCCCATAAAAAATGGAACGATGGAATCAAAAACACTTTCCGTGCTAAAATTTCCATGAAAGAACTGGAGAGGAGAAGGCGGTTTTCTCAAAAAATATCCATCCTGCTAATCACCGTTCCCGTGTGGGATGCAATTTTTCATCATTTGAAGGCCCCGGTGGGGCCAGAATTTAGCCGGGCCATAAATAAGGTCTAACGGCTGAAAGGGGTTTCTGGGACCTCTCCACGTGTGATCCTCATCCGCATGGTGGCATTTTGTATCACTGGGTGTTTAACGCTTGTTTGATGTCCTGGTGGGGTACAACAAGAGAGAGAGAGAGAGAGAGAGAGAGAGAGAGAGAGAGAGAGAGAGAGAGAGAGAGAAAATAAGTATCCTACCCAGCGCTGGTGTTTTTCCTCACTCTTGATTCACTTGAATGTTTCAAATTGTTTTAATAAAGCTCTACATGAATTATTCTATAGCACCATTTAATTAAAACCCTGTTATCTAATAGCTGGACACTTACATCCTTTAATGAACGTAAAATTGGGACAACGGGAATAAAATGCAGTAGAAGAGCTACAGAAGTATCAAGGAAAGACAGAATACGAAATCAAACAAATGCTAGTAATAAAGCCAGTCTTACAGGTCAACAAAGAACTACAAATGAAGTGGTTTGGACACCTAACAATAATCCCCTGGTACTATCTACCACAGCGAGTCACACTGAAATCGTTACGACGGGAATAGAGCGATCGGAAGACCTCGGAAAATATGGAGTGATGGCATTCAGAACAGACCTACAGAAAGGAATATCATCCTAATAGTGCTTTTGACAGAGATCATTAACGAACTTTACATCTCCCCTTGACACTATACTGAGGTATAAGGTGGAAGTGAAGAAAAGGAAGGGACAAAAAGAGGAGGAGGAGGAGAAGAAGAAAAAGAAGAAGAAGAAGAAGAAGAAGAAGAAGAAGAAGAAGAAGAAGAAGAAGAAGAAGAAGAAGAAGAAGAAGAAGAAGAAGAAGAAGAAGAAGAAGAAGAAGAAGAAGAATCTAATAGTAAAAGACAATTTTTAAAAGAAAGTAGATATGCACTGGTATGGCAATATTAGCTCTTACAAATCTCACCAAAATACGGAGCTATAAATTAAACCGTTCCACTGCAGCCAAATCCCCATTTTTGAGAGGGCGCAAACAGTAAAGTCCCAACTCCCAGTCTTGCTAAAACAAACTGATACACGCATTTGAAGATAACATATTGTAGAAAGGCAGTATCGCACATGCCAATCAGCAAGGCACTTGATGATCATATATTGTATTTCGATAACATTGTAGGTCAAAAATGAAGGAGGCCAAAGTATGTGTCATAAAGTCGTGAATCTAATTCGTATCGGGTTGTTATTGTTGAACAATGTAGGTCAAAAATGAAGGAGGCCAAAGTATGTATCATAAAGTCGTAAATCTAATTCTTATCGGGCTTTTATTGTTGAAACTTAAAAGTGCATGTGCGAAATTTATTTCCACTGTGTGAAGATTTTATAAAAAGGGAATTTAATAATTCAAAGTGGTTCATACAACTTATCGGAAGCTTTCAGCTTGCGATTATTTGTGTCCTGTAAGATTCGAACATGTTGCTTTTTGGAGATACAGTGTTTGTGTTGTGTCTGGGCTTAGCCAGTCTATCAACGATCATGACTGAAAGATGTGTTTATAACGTCGGGGTAAGTGAAGCAACATTATTACCACGACCACCTCCTTATTATTACCATAAGGTTGAGGTTTTTTTTCTTCCTCTGGCGCTAGGCAACTGTACGCAGTTCATGGTACGCACAGGCACATTTTTCAGACACATCGTAATGAGTACCGGCACCTTTTTTCAGACATGTTATGGTGAATACTGACCCCTTTTCATGTAATTGGCGGTGAAAACCGGTACCTTCTTAAGACACTGTTGGGAGTGCATATTTTTCTAGAGAAGAACACCTGACCACAACCACCACAATCATCATAGTCGTCGTAATCATTACTTTTTAAAATTCCCCCCTCCGGAATTGCAGCCTGAAAACCTGAAAGAATGACAACCAGTGAGCAGATTTTTTCTCTTGCATTTAGATGGCGTTTTTGACGTGTAGATGGTAGATGTTTCCTAGATGTTTTCCATTTGGAGTGAATTTATCAAATCCAACCTAAGAAACAGGATAAATTTGACCTCTTAAATGCTATCTTTACGATAAAATTTTGCTTGATAAGAGTAGGAAAAGGCTGTTCCACTTATCAGCTTCCTGATTGGGTATTAAAAGAAATTGGAACAGCTAAAGCATACAAGGGTCATTTTGGATCTGAAGCTTTAACTTCATCATCCAACCTAAGTTTATCTTGTGAATCTTGTAAGGCAGACTTCAGTAAAAATGAAGACATGATTATATAGGGTAAGTCATATCAATTGCTATGTAATTTGTGACTTTTCATGTGGATGTTTTACACGCAGATTTAGATGTTTTTAGATATTTTTAAACTCTATTCTGGATTTTTTTGTCAAAGAAAACTGGCAACACTGCCAGTGACTCATAGAATCACTTTTCTGATGCGAATCCGATAACAGTAAATCACAGAAACCCCAATCAACTTAATGTGCCAGCGGGAAAAAGGAAACGAAAAAAACACGCAAAGTAGGAGGCTAAGGAAAACTGTAATTAGGACAAAAAGTAATAGTTCTCCGCTGAACAGCAAAAACAGGAAACGTACAAAAATGACAATAGGTTCTTCTCTGCAGGAGTCCTAAAATTTTCCACCAAACAAGGGATATCTGAGCAAATCTATCCTACACATCAACAAACAAGATGGCTTCACACACCTAGACGAGAGGTGGAAAACAGAGCTACCAAAATATTTTTGGGAATAGTACCAACTTGTGTTTGAAAAGGTACCAAAACACACCAAATGTTACACATTTTCTTTATTAAAAACAGTTGAACATTCTTAACACACACACACACACACACACACACATATATATATATATATATATATATATATATATATATATATATATATATATATATATATATATATATATATATATATATATTAACTAGCTTACTTTGTATTTGATCAGAATTAATCAAAGTAGTATAGGGGTTATGGTTAGGCTTAGTAGTATTCGATTTTCAGCTAACACTAGCGATAACCCTAACTCCCAACAATATTGTACTGTCCAGTGAAACCTCTATGATACTCAAGGAATTCCCTAAGAAATCTCGAGCCGACGAGGTGTGGTAATATACAATTAAAGTACTGAATTTTTTTTTCTAACCTTAGTACTGCTGAGCAGAGAGTATAATAACATCGGGGTGAGCTCCTGGTACCGGAAATACAGTTTTGCTCGATAAGGATCAAATAGTTTGTACCAGAGTAATAACTTCGGCAGCCCTGGCAGAAAGTGATACAAGCGGGTAGATAACACGAAAGGAACGAGCAGCAGTCAAAGTGTAAAAAGTAGGTCAGGGGGACAAAGAGAGCGGCAGAAATATTATAATCAACCTTTATTGTGGAGACAACACCTCAGTCATATCTCGATCTTGTCTTTGATATTTCTCTTTTAGGGCTGTGACTGTTTACCTGGTCAAGTCAAGTGTGTAAATCTGGAGGAGATCCCCCCGCTATCAACGGGTACTGACGTCACAAACGTGTCAAGCGTGACATTTATCGTGAGTATACTATATCATCATCTGTGGCTTAGGGGTTATGAACATAGCTTTGTTATTCCTTAACTCTATTAATACTGAGAAACTCACTGCGCGTTTTTTGGTTATTCTCTATATATGTGTTTTTTTTTTCCCACTTTTCCAGTACAGACATCCTGGTACCCATTTTAGGCTGGATCGACCTGCGACGCCCCATACCAAGATAAAAACCCACACAACAAGTAGTGGATTTCGATCGCGGTACGTTGAAATTACGAGTAGGACTCGTAGCATCAAAGCCACGAAGGCCGCTATAACACAACGTACCAAGCGCCATTTTCATGGCATATGCAGAAGAAGATCGATCGAACGAACGAACAAACTTTTTTTTCAAAGGGCTACAAATTAGGGACGCAGGCCTGTCTTAAATTCGGCCCTTCCAAACTCCCATCTTTCACACAGCAGTTGTATTTCATCAATAAAGCATGTTATGTTCATGTAATAATATGCATATTATGAATATCAAGTCAAAAACAAAAGCATGGGTGGTAAAATATGTGCGCACGTTTGCGCGCGAACACGCACACATACACACGCAAACCCATTCACTCGCACACACACATAGGCATCCAACACACACATCCACACACATACGAACATGCACACACACACACACATATATATATACATACATACACACATACATACATACATACATACATACATACATACATACATAATACAATGAAATGAGAGAGCAGATAAGTTGGCAAAAGCTGGGGGTAATCTTCCATAACCTCATCCACCACACAGCTATAAAAAAAAAAAAAAGCTAAAGCAGTCTTTCAAGCGGGAGTGGAGAAGGCAGAATGGAGATTACAGACCAGAGAGTGACAGCTTAAAGAAACTCAACAAGAAAGAACAAATAACAATTTTTAGAATTCGGACTGGACACTGTGGTCTTCGAGCACACCTGTACAGGATAGGCATAAAAGAATATACTGCCTGAGATTGTGGAGCAGAAAGACAGACCCCTGAGCACATACTACAGTACTGCCCTTACCTCTCCCAGCAAAGACTGTGGATCTGGCCCAAGGGAGCCACATTGAAAGAAAAGCTATGGGGGACCGGTGGCGACCTTAAACGCACAATCCTGTTTGTGACCCAGACGGGACTCAATGTTTAGCTTGACTGATGTCGAACGCAGAAGAAGAAGAAGAAATACATACATACATACAAACATACATACACACAAACATACGTACATACATACACTCACACACAGTCACCCACACAGACATGCGCTCTAAAACACACACGCATACAACCCAGACACATATACACACACATATTTACACACACGCAGCCGCACAAAAATACCTACAAAAACACACACGTCCGACGCATACAGACATAAGCCCACGCATGCAGAGTCACACACACAAACACATACTCACACGCAGGCAGGAAAACACACAGGCACGCATAGTCACACACGCACACAGTCATACGCATAAACCGACACAAAGAGAGACACGAAGACATCGTATAATAGATACACCGATAGAGACACACACAAAGCCACACACACAGTCACTCACAGCCAGACAGACACAGATACACACACACACACACATATACAAATACACTCACAGATGCACAAACACATTTTCAAAAAGACACACACACACATACCCACGAAGCGACACGAAGACATTATATAATAGACACACCCAGACACACACAAACGCGCACAGCCACAGATACACATGCAGCCACACTCAGAGACACACCTACAGACACATAATAGCACACACAGAGACATACACACCCATACTAACACACCCACAGACACACGCAGGCATAGACACACAGGCAGAAACACCAACAGACACAACATAGATACACAAACACACAGCCACATCCACACATACGGATACACAACACAGACTGACACGCACACAGATACACATTCATATGCACATAAAAACGCGCATATAGACGAACCAACACAGACAGGAATACAGACTGTCACACGCCCACACTTATACAGTTACCCATACGTACACAAAATCATACATACACAAACACTACAGACATCACACCCCTGTCGTCGGGAGCCAGGGAAGCAGTGGTCTGGCGCTTGCTGGTTGGTGCGTGGGTCTTGAGTTCAAATCCACAGCGAGATGGATTCTGTTAAATAGTTGGCCTAAGCTCCTGGTTGATCCAGCATAAAACTGGGACCAGGAAATAGAAGTGATGAGCGGCAGGATGATGACCAAACAATCCATCGACAGCTGATTGGTTTATTAAATGTAAGCCTAGCGTCACACGATCGATGCACAATTGGTGTGAAAATGATTATTCTTTTTTTTGTTGTTGTTGTTGCTCTATTGCCATTAATTTCTTGTTATTGCAGATGGGAAGCTTCACATCAGTGGATATACACAGCCTACCACCTGGCCTTGCGGATCTGGAATTTGCATTTATTCCTCTCATGAACATCTCGGATGATGCCTTTGACAATTCAGCGAAAACCTTGACCCATCTACAAATCTCTTATTGCTACATGTCATCTCTACCTAAAGCTTTACTCCGTTTGACCAGTCTGAGGACTTTGAGAATTAGTGACACAAATACCGATGTCTGGGACACCGACATACTTCAGCACATCGCCAAAACTGTGACGGATTTACAGCTGCAGGATGTAGTTTTTCTGGAATGGCCTGTATGGTTCTCGTATTTTCAATCACTTACAACGGCAGCCCTAAGTTTGGAGCACTTTGACTCTCTTCCTGACGACGCCTTTAACTCTACTAGCAGCATAGAGGAACTCAAGCTGACGGAATGGAATTTTACTCATACTCCTGCTGCTCTGTCAACGCTGAAGAATTTGACAGACCTCCAGATAAGTGGAACCACAAGAAACAGCATAGATGGTACTCTGGGAATGGATAAACTAGCATTGTTTCCCTTAGCGACCACGCTTCAGAATCTCACTGTCTCTTACATGGGGCTGACAGAAATTCCCGACTTCTCATACATGACACATCTGCTCAAGCTTGAACTACACAGAAACAACATATCAGTATTTCCAGCTAATAGATTACCCTTGTCTTTAGAATACTTATCGCTTGCCTACAACTATGTAACATCGGTGACTGTAGATTTTCCCCTTATAATAAATCTCTTATCCTTAACCTTATCGGCAAATAAAATCAGCGAAGTTAATTTTGATATGTTTCCGAAAAACCTTGTCTACCTAGATTTACAATCAAATTCCATAAATAAAATAACGGGTGGAAATTCTACACAATACCTGCATTTAAATACCCTAATCTTGAATTATAATCCAATAAAGGAAATTTCCCCTTCCGCATTTAGAGATTTGGTAAATCTGACAAAACTTCAAATGGACAATACCGGTCTGACTTCATTTCCTCTGGCACTCACATCATTAGAAAAGCTTAGCACCCTATCGTTAGGAGATAATACGTTGTTATGTTCTTCTCCACCTTCCCATGAAATCATGGCATGGTATCATGTATATGGCTCACACATATCTATCTATGCAAACTGTCCTAATGTAGGCAGAATATCCCAGTACTTGACATTTGGGTTGCCTACAACTACTTGTACTACATGTACTTCTACAACCATATTATCCAGCAAAGCGGCAGCTCTTGAATCCTGCTTGCTGTATGGATACTTTTGTTTATTTCTGTTTCTTTCATCCATGGTACATTAACAAAATTGTGACACTTCAGCATAGAAAATTCACAACCTGTTTAAAACACCACTAATTACTGGCTTTTATGACAACCCGGTTGTAATAGAGAGGCATTAACTGCTTACACTAAGGAGCTGAACAGGAGTTGACCGGAAGGGAGACCACGAAGATGTAATTTACTGACAGACCTACAAACACTTAAAGCCACTAACTGCACAGAGTTGACCAATCACAGAGATGATGGAGGCGGCTAATAACTGAGGCAATGAATCACATAGGCTTAGATAGCTTAACAAGAATTATAATTGAGCTGAATATTGAGTTTAATTATATAAATACAAGTACTACTAAAACGCATCACTAGGCAACAAACACTCCTCAAATGAGGGCCCTAGAAACAACAAAGGGAAAAAAACTTTCTCTAAGCCAACAAAGGATTTTAACTTATTCCACTGATGTCCTTGCCTGTCATGTGTAAGAAAAGACAATACACAGAGTGACAAACAAGTTATAAAATCAGTTTATTTACAGATATAATAAAGCACGTATCCAATGTAGCACAAATTTAAGTTAATAAAATAAGGATTAAAGACATACCAATACAAAGGATGATAAACACAATGCCAAAGGAAACACACAATGAAAACTGATACAATTCAATTTCTAACTATTATTATTAGCATATTTCTGACTGACTGTTTGTTACTGCTTGTAGTTTCTGTTTCCTTAAAGAGATTTAAGTCACAACAAAGCAGTTCCCTAAAGAGATTTAATATACAACAAAGTCTTCAAGATGGGTGACATAAACATATTACATATCAAAGCAAGATTTCCCTGTTGTGAATGTAAAGGGAAAATGTAAGAATAGATTGCAGTCGAATCAAATGAAGCAAATAAATGAATCACTTATAACTGAAATACAAAATCAACCAGTTTCAAAGGTAACTGTCTATGTTATCAGGACAAAAACAGGTTCACTACTATGTCTTTTTT
Source organism: Candidula unifasciata (assembly GCA_905116865.2). Lineage (NCBI taxonomy): Eukaryota > Metazoa > Mollusca > Gastropoda > Stylommatophora > Geomitridae > Candidula > Candidula unifasciata. Next base: position 257,094 of record CAJHNH020000032.1, read on the forward strand.
GCTTACACAAATCTGGACAGATTTTAACTATGGCCACTTTAAGAAACCTAGGACTCTGCCACTGGTCGGCACGTACATAATTCGAAATATGCTTTTATTGTTTACAGTATTCAGAGTTCTAAGTCGAATTAGTTAAATTATTTCATTTTTTTCCCCTTCATTTTTATTTTGTGCTGCATTTTTCAACGTCTTCATTCTTATTTTTATTTTGTGCTGCTTTTCCCCACTTATAGTGGAATATGCGTAACTATTTGTTTTTCCACCTGTCAATCAGTTTGGCCTGAGGAGGTGTGTTGGGCAATATACAAAGCAAACTTCTGTTTGTCTTTGTTCTTTTTTTTACACATCCTCAAAGGACAGTCATAGAAACCAAGCACTGCATACTCCACAACTAAACTATGCAACGATTTTCTACACACTGAATCAAAGATAAATGCATACAATGAAGAGCTTTTTGAACTTTATATAGGCCCCATGCCTCCTTAATACAAATCATAGTAACTATTGATGATTCTTGCATATTTTCAGTGTGTTTAAATTTGGGCTAGGAGAGTAGTGGGTCAGTGTCCTAGCAAGTTTCAGACTTGTGTAGGGTTCTTATCACTTTAGGCCGTGATTGCAGGGACTGGCCAGCTGAAGCTGCAGAATCAGAAGTTCAACAAATGATTCATGACAATTCCTGTCAAAGTGATACAGGTGGCTTTGTGTTGAGGGGCAGACTAAGTGCATAGGGGTTCATAGCAAAAACAACAAAGCTTGGCATATGATATCACAAGGTTTAGTTTGAGAATGGAGGTGGAGGCAGTCACTGCTGGCTTGAGAATCAGCTGTACACACATGCCATGATTGTAACTGTCTCACAGAGCAAGTTGAGAAGGGTGGAGACAGGCATGCTCTGTGAAGCACCGCTTCAGAGGTCCCAAGTAGTTAGCATCCTTTGGATATTTTTCTCCAGGTTATGCCAGTGTGTTGGGAAAAGAGCAGGCAAACAGACTGGCCGGTTCTGCACCACTTGGGTGTGAACTGATATATGACAAGCTAGATATTGTGAGAGCCCTTTGAGAGCGAGTGAACAGTGCCGATGCACAGAGAGATTATTACTGTCTGAGAAGAATGGTACTTCAAGGACTTATCAGGGTATCTGGCTAATGCTTAACACTCAATGGTAAGGCAAGACAGACAGTTACTGGTGCCATCCGAATTGGAACTCTTCGCCTGCTGCTAAAGATGGGGATGGAGCGCTTATGGGAGTTTCCCTGAGTGCTATGATGTCGATTTTTAATTTACCATTTATTCAATGTGTTTCAAACCTAATACATTACGGTTGTTCAAGAGAGACAGTTACCAACATAATATAAGAAAGATAGGAGATATGCCCCCCCCCCCCAAATGGTGCCATCTAAACAATGGAGGTTGGCGGCAATGTAGCCACTGCAAACAATGGAATATTATGTGATAAGGTTCCAGTCATTTCCACTATGTGATTCTCATCCACTTTCTAAACCGAAAGCCAAAAGAATAGTCTTTTTCTAAGTTGCCTGCCTCGGAAACTAAGCTAGGCAAACGTTGAGGATTGCATAGTAACATGATCTGAAAACCTTCAAATGGAGCTGCATGAGGTAAGATAAATCAAATGTTAATATAGGCCTCCATGCCCCAATTTTTACCTCTTTTAAAAACAAAGTTCTTTATCAGTCGTTTTCTTTCATTGTTGCTGTTTTCCTATATGTTTCTGTGGTTTAAAATGTTTACATCTTGTACAAACGTCCATCATCATCTCCTTGTGGCAGGTATTTTGCCCTATTTCTAATACAGATGTTAATCAATGCCATAATGCCAGACTTAAATCTTCTCTCTTGGTCTCTTCCTGCCTCTACTCCTCCTAAGTTTCCCTTTGTCATAATCTGTTCCAGTTTACTCGCATCTTACCACAAGTAAAAAGAATATGGCCTCCTCTTAATGACCTCATAATGTATTCATTTTTCACTGACAACAACCATCTTCCTCTAGGTCAAAATTAACTGCTGCAAAATGTTCTTGAAGGACAAGCTACAGCTAGTCATCATCACTATCATCAATGTTATCTATCCGGCTCTGTCGTATTGCTGAAGTCATGACATCATGAATCTCTGGCCGCTCTGGTTTCTCTATGTCTGAAGGGATAGCTCCTGCTTGTGCCAACATCCACTCCAATTCTGTGAAACAACAAGCAAAACATCCCACAGTCATCAATGTGGGGAAAAGAAAAGTCAATTGTGTAACCCTTTCAGGATGTTGCAGAACTAACCCTAGCATTTGTTAGCAACTTTACGTTCAACAGTTGTTGACAATGCTCACTAAAAGGTCGGCTTTTTAGAATGAATCAAAAGATGAAGAGAACACATTGGGGTTGGATAGGACACACACTAAGAAAAACCTAAGAGCAATACAACTAGAATTATTTTATAATGGAACCCACAAATAAAGCTAGAGAGAAGTTAAAAAAGACGGGGAGAATGCAGGTTTAGTTGCAGATGATAGCAAAGGCCCAGACAACTTGGCACGAACCCTAGAGAATAATTAAAGAGACATATAGCAACTGACAGACGAGGACTGGGTGCTACAGCTGATGTTGCCAAGAATTAGCAGCAATCTAGAAGCAACATGCTCTGTGGTAATTTTCCTTGTCACTGGTCGTCAAAATGACATAACTGCATTGTGCATGTATACAGGACAGCTGCAATATTTGCAGCTTTTGGTCGAGACATCATATTTCTATGGGTATTTATTTGTGCACAGGGTTAGGTTAATCTGATTGGCCCATGGACAGCTTTACGAATGTGATCTTTTTCTCTTGTTCGCCCTTTGGCATACTGTACTGGTATTTACAGCCAGGCTGTTGTGAAAACTACTACAACTTTCGACTCCACACATCTGATTTCAGCAAAACCTTAAATACTTGCTTTTTATGACATGCTTAAGGGGCAACTGGGAGCTGCCTTGGTGTAGCAGCTAGATGCTCCCCTGTGGATCGAAAGGTCATGGGTTCAGATACTGATGAAGCTGGACTTTGTTTCAAAAATGATGCTGGTTCCTAGGTTGACCCAGCCTTAAATGGGTACCAAGTAAAGTTTTGATAAGTAAAGGTGACTGGCCTAATGCTGACCACTTCATCCACCAAGTACTGACTAGGTTGCAAAAAACAGGTCTAGCTCTATACGCCCAATACGTCTGAAAAAGGGTCCCTTTAAAGGGGCAGGTGGTCTATTCTATTCTTTTCAACCAAAAATGGGCCTTAGAACCCAAACAGGGAAGAAATGAGATCTATGCTAGTAGAAAACTAATCTTCCTGGTGTGTCCGAATTAACTGTCTGAAATTCAACTGTTGCTGTGTGGTATTTCAGCAGGTTATCTGCTTTCAACCTTTGTTCAAAATTGTGCAAATTGTCACTGACACCCATGAACAACCCACAGTCATACACAGAGACATCAAGAGAAGATCTCTGCCACACCACTTACCATCTTGTTTCAGATTCATGCCACCCAAGGCAAAAGGACCTATCCATTGTTTCTTTAAGTCTCCCTCAAAGTAGACGAAGATCGTTGGCAGGTTCTTGTCTGGGTAGTTGGGTATACACACAGATGACACACTTCTGAGGAATTTTGTTTGAGGGAATTTTCTTGCTAGGTTCTGTAGATAATTGTTGACAAGCTTACACAGTGGGATGCTGTTGGGGAGAAAAGATAAATACAATGGCAAACTTATAGCTGAATGCTGTTGGGGGAAAAAGATTCTAATTGTTGATGAGTTTACACAAAGGAATGCTAGAGGTTAAAAATAAAAATAAATATAGTTTGTAGTTTGGCTGCATTCTAACAAGGATAAACACTTATGATCTTCTGTTTTTCAATGAACTAGTGAAAGGTTTTATTCCCACAGTTCTCTGATAGTATTTCTCATTTGGTCTCAGGTGGTTAAGCTGGCAGGGGTTAATTATACATAAGTGAGACTTTGATTACTCAGTGAGATATTGATGGCAAAACAAACAAAGATATAACTGTTGAAAAATGTAATTCACACAGTGGAATGCATGGACAAAACAACATCATAATACTGCTAAGGCATTCACTGTCATCATAAAACATGTCTTTTACAGAATGTCACTTTTATTGCAGCCTGCGTGAAAGAAACCTGGCCCTTCGCACTTTCTTGTGCAAGGTGTCTCTTGTCCCCTGTGTCCATCTTTGCGAAATCAACAATGTGCTAAAGAAACCTCGGTTCTATGAAAACTAACATATGAGTATACCTTTGTATACCAAGGTAAATCGAATAAGAACCATTTCTGGCCAAATTTATGCTATCAGTGCCAAAAATTGAAAACACAGACCCTTACTACCGCTTATGAGCGCAAATCATAATAGAGATGAGATGTCAGAGCAACAATGAGAAATGAAATTTAAAATTAACAAATCAGAAGACTATGACTGAAAGCAGCCCTGGTATCAACTGCCACACTGAAGAAATATAACAGACACAGAGAAGGGGAAGACCACACAGAATATGGAACAATCACATTAAAGTAGCTTTAAAGAAACAAAGACCAACTTACATGAAACAAAGACCAACTTACATAAAGTGTTGGAAACAGCATAAAGAAGATTTTTAACCCCCCCCCCCCCCCCCCCTTTTTTTTTTCAAATGAAGTAGCAGGAGAAACTTAAAAGAAAAGTTTACCTTTGTGCTGGTCGGCCCTCTTACCAATAAGATGATGAGATGTTACAAGAACTTGATATACAATTTTAAGATTCAACCATTTTCAGCAACAAATTATATTACAGATCTTCTGTTATAACTTTTAAAAAAACTGACCTTTCCCGCACCATTAGCGCATCAAGTGTATGGTGCTGGACTCATATTTGTATAGACTAGTCAACATTCAACTCCTCTTGAAGCAGAAGCATCCAAGAAATAATGGCTGTTGACTTGCCATTGACCAAATCACCTGGTGAGTGCCAACTGGTCTATAAGACTATGAAACTAGCATCATACTTCCCAGACACATACAAAAACTGTCTCTTCCACAAGAGAGGTAGGCTGCAATGTACTCGCTACTAACTATGAGAATATTATGCCAGCCTTTTTGAATGTGCATTTCTCATGTCAAAGCCATGAGACCATCTTTTGTTCTAAACTGCTGACAGCAGGAACTGAGCCCGGTAAACATAAAAGATTTCTTTCAGTATACAGAATAATTTGCTCAGAACGGCATAGACATAAAACAGGCTTTGTGTAAAGAAAAGAAGCTGAATCAACTTACCCATCTTTGTATACGTGAAGCACCACCCAGACACCCTCCCCTGCATTGGTGACCTCCGTCACATAGTCAGCTTTGCTGATCTCTGTGACCTCTCCAAACCTGGCCTTCATCTGTGCTGCTTTCAACTCTTCCAATCTTTGGCGTCTAAACATATAAAAGAAAAAAGTATTATACTTCTGAAACATAATATTACACACACACACACACACACATATATATATATATATATATATATATACGCTGAGTGGTTGTCATAGCCCTGTGGGTAGGGTATGCGTCAGAGTATAGATGATAGGACTTGTAACATTATATGTTGGTGTGTTCGACAGACCAAAAGGTGCACCAGCGGTCAGCCAGCTGAATTGATGATATGGGGAAAACCTATTATGGCTTGAACACCGGTACTACATACATGATTTACCTGAAGCTGAACGGGGAGAGAAAAAAGGCGCTGGACATGGACGTGTGAGGCTGAAGACATAGAGGGACATTAAAGATTGCATTGTGTTAGGAGCTGAAAGATAGGGACTGTTAGCGTTGTCGTAATATGTGTTGGTTAGCTGTTAGTATTTCTTGTGTGATGTATAGTATTCGATGGACAGTCGTGTTGGTGTTGTGTCATGCGTAGATAGTTGTTTATGTCTATGGGTTATTAGAGTTTAGCTGTGCTTGTTGGTGGCGTTAACACTGCCCGCTCATACTTGCATCACTCATCCTGCGTGTGCCACTGAGTCTCGCGTGGCGAGGACGGCAGCCTAGTTAGCGCTGTATGACAGTGAGGTGGAATCAAGTCCTCTGGTACATCCATGGGAACGGCTCGGGGTGGATTAGCAAATATAAATGCTGCCACTGCTGGCGTTTCGGATTAGCGACTGTCCATAACTGTTGAGGTTGCTTTAGGTTGAATTGCTTTTTGTTCATTAAAGATTATGTGTGTACTCAATAGGTGTGTGTTTTAAGTGTGTCTGTCACAGGGCCGTACAACTAGCCGTAGTTAAATAGCATAGATACAAGGTCCTTGACAGTGGTCCTCCCCTTTGTTTACCCCATACGCCCTCCCCCTCCATTTCTCATCTTTTCAGCTTATTCCCTAATTCTCTTCTCCATGTATTTTCAGATCTGCCTTTATTCTTCATAACTTGTGGGTTCCAGTGCAAGGATATTTGTGTTATATTGTTATCAGGTTTTCTTAATGCAAGTCCTGGCCAATGCTAGTGTCATATTTTTATAGCCACAAACATACACAAAAAGATACAATGATATTCACATACAAACATAATAGCTTAGCAAAAAGATATCCATAATAATACACACGCGTTCACACATAAGGTTACAAACGTATGCAAAACATATGTGATACAAACTTTACTCATCATCCGTTCTCTCCCTGAAAATCAAGGAACACATCAAGCGTCAATTTATAATTAACTGTTCTTGAAAAACTGAAAGAGTGAAGACTAATTAACCTCTAAAAATATTCTTGTGCGCTATGAGACGCAGTCTGCTGACAAAGAAATACCTAATACAAGTAAGAAATAACATGAACAACCCAGGCCTAAGAGAAGTCCATTTCTATATGCTGAACATTAAAAAAAAAAAAAAAAATAACTGACCTGTACTGCTCAAATATTCTCTCATCTTCATCATCAATGTCATCTTCTCTTTCATTCAGTTCGTCTAAAGTCAATTCATCCAGACCTCGACCTGTAACATAAAAAAAAAAAAATATTTAAAAATAACACACCCGCAACTATACAAGGTTCCTCTCCTTATAAAAGGCTACTCCTTAACTTTACAATGTTCCTCTCCTCAAATGTATAAGATTAAACTCCTCAACTGCATAAGGTTAAATTTTGTAATAATGTCTTCTATTTCCACCATAATAATTTATAATAATAATTCTTAATAATTCTTTTAATTTCATTTTTTAATAATATCTCATATTTCCACCTTAACAGACTCAAACCTATTAAATTTAATAAAAGGTTTTTCCCCATCTTTAACTGTACTAAGTCCAACTTCCCAACTTTAAAAGATTCCACTGCTCAAATATAAAATGCTCCACATCTAAAGTGTCAAATGTTTACTCCTAAACTGTAAAAGGCTCCAGTGCTTAAAAATAAAATGCTCCATATTTAAAGTGTCAAATGTTTCACTCCTAAACTGTAAAAGGTTCCACTGCTCAAATATAAAATGCTCCATATTTAAAATGTCAAATGTTTCACTCCTAACTGTAAAAGGCTACACTTCTTAACTGTTAAAAGGTTTCCAACTAACAAACCACTGTAACACTTCTGACAACATGTATCTTTCCTTCTGTGGCACAGATTAAATCATTTAATATTCAGATAAAGAGAAAACTGAGGCTACTGTACTGAAATCTTTGAATTTGGGTATTAAGAACAAGAAATATAACAAAATTCTGAATGATATAAACATCACAGAATGTTGAATTCTAAAAAGTAAAATTTCTCAGAAACAGATGCTTTGGCCAAAGTTTACTATGAACTGAAGACATGGAGTCTATGTATTGATATGGTCCCTGACAAACATGATATTCTCAAAGAGGATGGACTAAGAAACAATTTGGCAACATGATAGAAGAAATTATAAACTCTTCAACTGAAGCTAAAATAATTTAAATTTTTTTTAAAAACCCAGAAACCATAAGTTGTAAATCCTCTGGCTTGGTACTATGGATATTGCAACCCTTCAGCCTTAATTCCATGACAGATACCATGAATCTGGGAATTATGTGGCTTTTCTGACTACCCTCAAGTGTGAACTCGGACCACAAGGAGTGTGACACCCGGTCGCTGCACAGCTGGTTTAACCAATTTAACTAGCGCGCCGGGCGAGCTATAATTAGTAAATAAAAATGTATAATGTAATTATGCTTATCATAACATCAATATCATCCAACTGTTCCGTTTATAAGTCACATATGGCACACAATTGATCCAAACCATGCTATCTTGTGCAATCTTTCTGATATTACAGACAGAATCCCATATAGCGCCTTCAGCCTCTAAGTTTTTACTACAGATATGCAATTTTAACCAAAGTTTTATGTAGATAGCCACCCTGAGAACCACAATTTGATCTGGAAAAGGGTGAATATTATTTGGAAAATAAGTGAATTTAGCTTGCCAATCATGAATAATATAAAAGGAAGGACTTGGAACATCATAGTCTATGGTCTTTGGAAACACATGACAAGAGATATCCTTGGAGATGATGGACTTCAAAGACATTGGCACATGTATATTTTTATTTCATTAGACAATTTTATGTAGAAAATCTGAACTGCAAAAAGGTGAATTTAATTTGCAAAGAGTTAGGTGAATTTACAGTTTCCTTAAGGTAAACCGTGATGAGAGTGATGTTCTGTAAAGGACCTGCCACATGATGATGAGGGTGAATTCAATTTGCAAAGAGTTAATCTCACTTTCAAAGAGGGGAATTTAGCATGCCAATCCTGTATAACAAGGCTAGTCAAAGGCCAACATTTTGAAAATTGGGATATCCATGGACCAGAGATCTGATATCCAGGATAGAAAGATCATCAACTATTTCAACTATGAATTTTGACAGACTTGGCTCACATTAATTTTCCTTTACAAAAATCACAGAGGGCTGGTGTCAGAAAAAACAAAAGGCAACTGAAAATGTAATATATTTCTAATCCCTACAAAAGTAGATATTAACATAAAGAGTAATGAATGTACATTTTAAATCTGGTGATATATTTTTGTTTAATACTGTTATAATTAGTAGAGAAAAAAAATATTTATCAAGTGTTTTATGTTTATTTTTAAAATTTTACCAAAAATATCTTCACTTATTATAGTTTTGCAGAGAATCAAAACTTTTAAGTCTGTTCAGTTTTTTAACAAATCCAAAATGGCAGAAAATTGGACCTATAGTCCTATACACATAAAATATTGACTTTTTAGTTATATATAGATCGTAGCTGCAAATATTTCAATGCAGCTCAGCCATAGTATGAGTATGGTACTGCAGGAAACAGTCCTTTGGGTGCAAAAATGGGTTACTTTCACATCTTTCACAAATGAAATAGGTCCTCCTGGATTTACCTCATCAGAACGAACAGCTAACTGCTGAGCTGCTGCTGGTGTAAATTCACCGACTGAATCACTTTCCAGGAAATTTAAACGTTACTGCATTATTATCAGTTAGAAAACATCTGACTGAAACAACTTCAGGGTTACAGTCATTGAAAGGCACATTTTTCTGCCTGTGCATGTGTTCAGAACATAACCAGTTTAAAAGAAAAAATGCACTGCCTGAAAAATGACAATAATAATGAATCGGATCAATTTGTGCCGGCATGTGTGCAAACAAGCCCTGTACGCAAAGACAAAATTGTTAGAGTAACCTTCCCTAAATACTTTAAAGGTAGTTCCCCACATTAGAAACGAGTACGAAGCCGTTTGCAAATCAATATGTATGGGACACAAGATTGACGCTGACCTTATTTTTGGGCAAATCGGAACTTCTCAACACTCACAGCATTAGTCTGGCCTTAAAGAGTTAATACAATACAAATGGCACTGACCCGTGGAACACTTGCTGTGCCTCAGTGGGCCATCAGCTGAATAGTTCTTGTGTATATCATAACATGAGACATCCTAGGAGAGGACAGGCTCAGAAAATCATAATTTATGGTCTTTTAAAACACAGGACAAGAGTCATTTCTAGCCTATGTATTACACTGCTAGTGTAAGAAACCTCAGACTTTTTGTTATGGACAAAAAATGATCTTCTAAAATGTCGACATGATAATGACAAGTTGAAAAAAAAAAGAGTAAACGACCCTTTTCCATACCTTCCGGAATATTCTGCATATAGGGCTAGACATATGCATAGATCAATCAGCATTGGGTAAGTTACATACAGCAGCAAGCCAGTCGCCTTTCCTTTCCAGGACTGTACCTGGTTGGGTTAACCTGACAAGTCAAGATTATGTCTGAATAGAGTCCGGTTCTGTCAGGACCCAATACGCACACCTTTTCGATCTGCAGGTGAGCGCCTAGCCGCTTCACCATGGTGGCTCTCAAAATGACAGGATAGTACATTATTTAAGACTCACTCTGCTGCTTTGATTCAACCGTCTGCTCCACTAAATTAACAATCTCTTCCTCTGTCAGCTCTTTCTCCTTCTGGGGAATGATATTGTGTCTACGAAGAGCATCATTCCACTCAGTGTCTTCGGTTGTATCCTAAAAGAAAAAAAAAACAAAACAAGAGATAATAGTGAATTAGAGCAAGAGAAAAAAGCCAAAAGAGTTCAATTAAATTCTGTCTCTGTCTTCTCTATCTCCCAGTGGAGCAGGTCCTCAATAAACAAGTGGAGCCCTTTCGTAGCACCTACAAGCAAGCTAAAGTACAAGTTTTGAGATCAGGCATTTTCCCCAAGGCAACTTATGGATAGGAGTTATGGATTCTCACTCATTCTTTTAAACAAACAAATCTGAGCTTTTGAAATGCTACAGATAAATTAGAATTTTTTGGACCAATTAAAAAGAAAAATGTCAACATCCTCCATGACCTGAACATCTAGAACTAGCTTGTAAACTGCATCATCTCCCAAAAGCTGAGGTATTTTGGACATATCAAGCCCCATGGTGGTCTGGAGGAGAGAACAGTGATGGAGGGTCAGTTAAGGAAAACAAGACAGAAGCCACCACTGCAAATGTGAATACAGGACACTGAAGATGTGATGGCTACGAAAGCACAAAGGTCTGGAGAACTGGTTAAAAAGAGACTTTAATGAGTGCCCTGAAGAAAGCAACATTCTGTAAAGGATGTGCTGAGTGGCTGATTGCAGCTTTTGTAGATTTTCCTTGAATGGTGGATTTAGCAGCTAAAATTTACTATGTCATAAGACTCTTAAGATAACCAGTTTAATGGTAAACCTCCGGAGTCACTTGGTATGATGTGCATCTCAGTTACTGTGACAATTCAGCACCAATTCATTTATTCAATGACTATTGTATTCTAACTTTTTCTTTCTTGATATTATTGGTAATATTTTCTTTTCAGAAATGTAGTTTTCAATTCAAGAATTTTATAAATTTCATATAATTTCAACTAATAAAAAAAATTATTATATTTATTGATCATTTGCCACATTATTGTTAGCTACTTAAACAAGTCTTACACCTTTTGATGCCCCTCCCCTTTTTGTGATGTTTTTTTTTCATCATCCACATCTCTCATATTAATACTCATAGATTTTATAAAATATAATTAAACAACAATTTTAATTAGTTCAATTGTGCCTAGCCTAGCATTCGTTCATATGAAAGTTCAACCCCCACCAGGACCGCACAAGGAACGATAAACAACGGTGACATAAAGTGCCACCATTCAGATGAGAATCACCTGAGCACAAGTGCCAGAAACTCTCAGAAACCCCGTTCAACCCTTAGGTTCAATTATCCCCCCCCCCCCCCCCCCCCATCAATCCCCGCAGTCGGAGTAGGGCTTTAATAATTATTAATATTATAACAATAGTACAATAGTAAGTTACTAATAACAAATTGGGCTCTCCTTCGAACTTCTACCCCGCAGTATTGCGGCCTGAAATATCCGTTCGGGGCACAGTCCGATTAAAAATACGGACTTGTCGGAGTTCCCGCCGAGGAACAAATTGGGGCAAAACTAGGAGTACCTTACAATGTCACGAGACGTAACATTGCAGATGATAGTAGCAGATGATAGAAGCGACCGGTGACAATGTCGAGCGTTTTCTGCAGACGATACTAGCAGACGATAAAAGCGACTGTTGACAATTTCGAGATATTACAGACGATGAAAGCGATATGGCGGGTAGACCACGCGCTCCCACGCAGATTAGCAATACTGTTCTTCCGATTGAGGATTTAGCAGCGGTAGATGTCAGACTTGTCGGCATGCGCAAAACGCGATTAAACTCACCGCCGAGTGTATCTCCCGCGCCGCGGATAGGGGGCTAAACTAGGTGCATGGGACTCACGAGCAAAGTAATTGGAGGAAGTTGCAGGAGATGCGGTAGCTGCCGCTCGTGAGCCACAGCCATCTAGTTTAGCCCCTATCTGCGCCACACGTAGCGGCGCGGGGGATACAGTCGGCGGTGAGGCTTAGTCACAGAAACAGGTCCGCAAGTAACATATTGCTGAGACTCCCTGTCAGAGCATTTGTTTCGTTTTTCCGAACCGATCCTAGATTTGCCGTGATTTGTTAGTCGGCAGAAAGTTCGACAATAGAAAGTGTCAACGGTCGCTATTATTGTCGTCTGCTACTATCGTCTGCAGTGTTGCACTGTTGCGTCTCTTAGAATTGTCAGGTAATCAGAAACAGGTCCGCAAGTAACATCATATCGCTGAAACCATGTTTGAGCATTTGTTTTATTATACGCCTATACGGAGCCGGCAGGCATATTTTTAATTGGACTGCGCCCCGAACGGATATTTCAGGCCGCAATACTGCGGAGGTAGAAGTTCGGAGGAGACCCACAAATTGCGTCCCATACTCATCTGTGAGAGTTTTGAGTAGAGTCCATCCATTCCATCATACAAGTAAAATATACTAGTTGTGAAATATTTCGAAAAAAAAAACATGACGTGCGTACATTATTTATAATACAAATCCTGTTACTGTTAATGGATTTTTGTTAATCATTACTTCATTTACTATTTACTACTGTACTAATAACTAATAACAGATAACACATATCATCAATCATCAGCAGATAAATAAGTTGCTGTCACAGCTGTCATTCATTCAATTCATTAACATTATAAACACGGCATATACCATTATAATATTTACAAAACACATAACATTTAAAATAAAGTACTAATACTCCATTTTCATACCTGCATTTTGGTGGTTGTAAAAACAATGCGTCTTGCTAAAAATTATTTCAACCGACAAGCGCTAACAGTGCAAACTTTACCAACGCAGAGGTTCTCTTATGCATGCGAAAACAGGAAAGTGCGGATTCGATATAATTTGTGTGTCAAATATAACACTGTAAAATGTTGTCTAATAAAATATATATTTCAAAATCTAAATATTAAAAAATATTATAACCAATTCTCTAAATTAAACATCAGCAGACGTATATAATATTTAAACTATTATTTGCATTTAAATGACAAATTGCTTATTTCATAAGGATATATAGAGTACAGCTAACCTGGCAGGTCAGTAGACGCTGAGTCAGACACGGACAAGTGTGTGAATCTTTTACCTAATTTGGCTCTGCGCAATTCTCTGAATTGTTTTCAAACATAGAAGGTAAAAACACTCCCGTGTGGATTGGAGTGGCCGAGTTCCATGTGTACAAGTTCACATACATGCGTATAAACTGCGGCGATCTGATTCCTACATAATTGTCTCTTTCTATCTCCTAGGCTGTGATGGCTCCTAAGATTGAAGTAAAATTTGAGAGGATGGGTTTCACTGCACAAGGTTAGCCCATAAGGACCACTAGAACCACCAGCCCCCTACCGAGAGCGTCACACAAAGCACGAAGTTCATGGCCTCAGTAATGATCCGCAGGGATCTCAACAAAAGACAGCCGACGTCTCACACAAAACGAACACCCTCAACTCTGGGGCCTGAAACAAAGAAGCATATTGTGATGATGATTATGATGATGATGATAACCACGGAGATGATAATTATCAAGATAATACAGAGATACCGCCTTTTGCCATGAAAAGGTACCAGCACACAAACTGATTGTTGCTGCTGGAAATTTCTAGGACGCCCGATGACTATCGCCAGTAACCAAGTACTATTTGATGATGAACAGCAATAGTAATGATGGTGACTGTTGTTGAAGTACTAGTAGTGATAATAGCAGAAGCAACAGTAGTAGCAGTAATACTAGTAATAGTGGGACAAGTAGTAGTAGTAGTAGTAGTAGTAGTAGTAGTAGTAGTAGTAGTAGTAGTAGTAGTAGTAGTAGTTGTAGTAGTTGTTGTTGTTGTATTATTGTTAGTATTAGTAGTAGTATTAGTAGTATTATTAATAGTAGTATTAGTAGTAGTAGTAGTAGTAGTAGTAGTAGTAGTAGTAGTAGTAGTAGTAGTAGTAGTAGTAGTAGTAGTAGTAGTAGTAGTAGTAGTAGTAGTAGTAGTGCAGTGTGGGTCGATCTGATATTAACTAGATAACCTTTCTTGCAATAAAATAATGTGGGACTATTAGTGCACGAAACCTCCTTGAGACGTCAGAACTCTGACAACTGCAGAAATACTGTGTGAGCAAGAGGGCTGTTAAACTGTAGTGATTATTTTATGTGTTTATCAAATGAATCTGACTTTGAAATAATTTATTAATTACTAATAAGCATTTTAAAACACGTAAGTTAAAATGTTTGAAAACAGTTTAAACGAAAGTAAATAATTTCCGGTAAAAGTTACTTTGATCTCCCCACGACCCACCCATATACACACCAGCTCACTTCTAATTGGTAGTTACTAAACCTGTCACCTTGGCACAAGGTTACAGTGGTGATCCACAATGCCGTTTATATCGCGTGTGTAAATGTCAGCACACCAGCGCTTTTACACTCCAAAAACATGGAGAAACTGGTCCTGTCACCCCCCCCTTTTGAGAGTGCTGCAACCTATATCACATGCATTTTTATTCTCGGAATGAAAACGTAAATGCAAGACATCACAGAAAGCAAACAACAAAGCGGGACACCCCCGTAACATTCAGAAAAGTCAACCAGCCCAATAAACTTGTGAAGGAAAGTGACCTACTCTATTCGGGGAGATTAACGTGAACCTGACCTAATTTCCTATCCTTTTTTTTTTTTTTTTTTGGTCTTTAAAATAGATAGTGATGTTAATGTTTAGCAGAGAGATAAGTAGTAAAAAAAAAAAAAAAAAGAGTAAAATAAGTGAATGCTCAGGGACATCATACATCCTGTCTTCCAAACGAGAACACAGCTTCACTGAAGGAAAAAAGGGCCGAGGAGGAAAATCATGATAAGCTCTTTAAGTAAAAAAAAAACATCTCGTCGTCAATTTTCGCGGTACGAAATACAGGCACAATTTTTCAAAGCCTATGTTTTTCCAGTGCTCTGTAGTAAACACTTTGAGGTAAGTGCCGGTACACATTTTTCAAGGCATCTTTTTGTTTCCACCCCTAATTAGGTAAAAGTAAAGATCCATGTTCACGCCTTTAGGCGTATCGGGTATATGGGAAGAGCTCCCATATTTTACAGACTATCGGCACATGATAAAAACCCATGCAGCTAGCATTGGGTTTTGATCGCGGTACGTAGGAATTACGAGTCGTACTCGCGCAACGCCCAAGCCACTGACGTCGCTTTTTCCAGCCCTACTATACTAAAATTTGTGTTTTTTGTTTTTGTTTTGTTCCTAACATAAAACTATAATAAACACTTTGTTGTAAATAGCGGCACATTGTCTGGACACTACAGTTCTCCGTTTGGGCTCTGGGACCCCAATTCGGAGGGGGGGGGGGGGTGGGGGGGGGGGGGAGCAGAAAAGACCCACTACCCCTATCAAGCATGTCGTAAAAATCGACTAATTAGGAGTTTTTTTTTCGAAGAGTGCATATGCCAGAGAGGCAAGGAACCATCAGTTTTCATACAAAAAAGCAAGATTTACAAAACGCATATGCACGCAAAAACTCAATTTTTGGGAAAAGACCAAAGTCCTGAAGTGGACGAACAGCGAGAAATTTTCTCAAGTGTTTACAGTCGGTAAATATTAAAAAGAAAAAGAAAACACGTTGGGTACTGCCACCTTGGTTTTTTAAATGTGGTGGTTTGGGGCTGGGGGTGGGTGGGGGGGGGGGTGGGGGTGGGGCGTGCGCAGACACCATGTATTCTCAACTTTCTACAATTGCCAATTCTTCCGTTACAATAACCTGTGTTGTCCCAGTCGTTTTTAAACATGCTATTCTGTAATGTCTTATTGCAGCTCAGTAAGAATTACGACTTTAAATTACGAAGACTTTGTAAATAAGTACATCAAAGTCACAACAGGCGGGGGCTGGAAGAATTAAAGTCGATATCTTACCATCTTCTTCTTCTCTAGTCCTGTTATGATTTTCAGCGTCAGGTGTTGAATAGACATCAGGTTCGAGCCTTAATGTGTGCTTCAATAGATGTGTGTATTTACGACCTCGGATGTTCCATCTATCACACGCTTTTGAGGTCGATCTCTCGTTCTGTTTCTATTGTGTCTAAGTAAGAGGGCTCTCTGTGGTTCAATGCCTGGTGGTAGCCTTAACACATATCAGAACCATTAAAGCCGTTGTTTCTTGTTGTAGTCTGGTACTAGTTTCTTCCCACTTGTTTTCTCCTGATAACGCCATTTATGATCCTGCCTCTTTTGGTAACATTTAAGATTCGTTGTAGACATTTCATCTATGTTATGTTGTTTTAATGTTTCTTTTTCGTTTTGCACAGGTCTTACGATCACAAATATATTGTTAATCATCACCATGTACCGTTCTCATAAGCTTAGGCTGTCCTTGTTTCGCATCCCATACAGTAACTATAATTACGATTGAGATCAGTGCTCTTGTCTTTCCCCATCCATATGGCTGTGTACTAGGCTGGTGTGGTAGGTTGTAAGCCTGTTAATAATTATAGCCTGGCTGCATTTAGCGGACTCAAACTAGCAGGTTCACAGCGAGTCGCGATTGTTCGTGACGTTTATAAAAGACCTGGGACTTTTTAGAAAAAAAAAACTATCTATTTGGTCTGCGGCAGTATCCGTACAGGGTTCTCAGCGTCACGCAGGCTCATAGGGACTGAGTCGATGGATGGTTTGGCTCATCGGTTTTGTGTTTCAGTAGAAAAGTTGTGTTAGATCTAGATTTTCATATGCATCCTCAAACGGGGAATTTTGACTGTAGTTTGCTTTGAGGTAAAGGTGAACTCTCATCTAGTTTTGTATTCAGGAAAATGAACAGATGTTAATTGTGATGATTATATTCAAATTTAATGATTCAAAATAGAACTGGTAGCTCAAACACGAGGCCGTCTAGGTGCTGCCTATGTAGTTATATGTTGTTGCTGTTTAACTCACTATTCACATATTAACTGCCTGGGTCTTGAGTAATATATCATGTTCCCTGCACCAGAAGATTCCTTGTTTTCCCTTTACTTATCATTTATTCTCTCGTCTCCATCCTTGTTTCTCCAATTTCGTTTCCAGCTAGGGTCAGCTAGACCATCCAGATATTAATCTCATTTTTTTCCATTTATGACTTTTTACTAGTCTTGCTTGTAGTTACAAAGTCCTCGAGTATCTTCCTTCTCATAAGGTGTCCGAAAGACACCGATCTTCTGCTTCAATATTTTTTTGTTTCTAATTAGTTTATCACTTTCAACTGTCTCTAGGAGGACTGTATGTTTGTTGTTATATAATTCCTTGCTGTTCTGTGCATTTTTCTCAAAAACTGTATCTGCTCTGCGAGTAAATATTTTTCAGCTTGTTTGGTAATTGTCAATGCCTCATATGCATAATACAACACAGATTCCATATAACACTATAAACGTTTTTCTTACTGCATTTGCCATCTTCTTTTTTGTATCTTTTTCAGCTTGCTAAAAGCCACTTTTGCCATGACAATTCTTGTTATAATTTATGTAAGACATCTGGCTGCGTCAAATGTTTCAAGATAGCTGTATGGAGACACCTGCCTTAGAATTTTGATATTTGCATATTTTTCACATGGTGGTATTTCTCTTTTTTTTTTTTCCTTGATGATTACTATAAATTCTGTTTTCTTACAATTTAACTGTAACCGTATGTTTAAGTTTCATAATAATGCTTTTAAGATCGATTGCTTGAGAATTAACGAGTCGTATATCTATTTAAGTCCTTTTGTCTCTCATTCTTTATAACCATCTCTACCCCTGTATCACCACGTACGTCACTTGTATGTCATAATTTTACTGATGTCTTCTTCTGTCTCTCGATGCCTCAAATCCTCAAATTTTCTTTTACTTTTCTCTCTCTCCCTCACTCTCTCTCTCTCTCTCTCTTTCACCCCTGCCCCATCTCACAGGTTTCACATCTTCTATTCACTCTCCCCACTACTTCATCCTTGTCAATTCCGTATTTAATGAGATAAAAACGTACAGAAAATTATCACCCTTTCCCTTTTCTTCCTCAGTTGTTGGAAACGGACATTTAAATGGAGCGACTCGGCTCCCCTTCTTGAGACAGCATTCTTCCTTTTTTTATTTCTAGTGCACTGCTTAAGTAATCAACAAGCTGTGAAACAGATAATCCGTTTGTCCAAGTGTTCAAAAATAGCTACATGCATTCCGCAAATGAAGAAGAAAGAACATTACACACGCACGACGAGTATTTATCAATAGATAAACCGGTTTGCGGGCAAGACACTGCGACGAAAACAGAAACGAAACCTTTAAACTTCATTAACAATGAAAGGGTGATTTTTCTTTCTTCTTTTGGTACCTGCCCGGACCGAGTCAAAACCCTTAACAAGATGTTTTGTTTCTGGCTATTGAATTTGTGGATGGACACTCCAGTGTTTTCACACCAACACAAACATTGCTACATGCGGGAATTACATCTGTCTTCAAAAAGTCATGTCGCAGAGATCGTGTCAAAGGGACACTATCAACGTTCCCTTAACCACACAGGTGGCCGCTGTAGTGTAGCTGGTAGACTTTAAGATGGGGATCCGAAGGTGGTGAATTGAAATTAACATGGACTTTGATTTAATACATGACAACGTAGGGGACGGGCCTCGGTGAGCTGGTCCGGGTGTCTAGCGGAAAGGAGTTTCTCATCCCTTTGGAAGTTCATCGTGTACGAATTGTCTGCCAGTGTCCCTCTGCCAACTGCTAATAAAAGTCCAACATGTGTCCGGGTAAACCCAAAGTAAAGCTTGTCGCTCGGTCGTCCAGGCATGCGGACTGTTCCTAATTACGCTGCCGCGGCGACTTCTTATCTCACAGTACCTCCTTCGAAACCACTAAGTCGTCTTGTCTCTGGCCGAAATAATAACACCATCCGGTAATTCTGTGCAGCGGGGAAGCAGCCCTGAGCTTCATGAACTCAGGTGGGCCCACCTCCGAATACGTTTAGGAATCGTGGGCCGAAACGTGTGTCGAAAGAGGATAATTTCTACTGATGACTGTAGATCCCCGCTGTACTTGCTCCCTGTGAGTTTATTCTTATCATGACTTTGACTTCCAGGTCGGCAGAGTTTTGATTCTTTCAATCCTATAGGTTCTCACAGCGCTGGCCCATGGGAGGGGAGGGAATGACCACTGTGAAAAAGCATGAAAGCATAACATAAATGCAGCGAAAGTAGCCAACAGGGAAGCCAGTTTTCTTTAATGTGCTTTGACCACTAATAAAATTGATGAGAACACACCAAGCGATGTCTGGGATTTATGTGGAAAAGTATGTGACGCATCACACGTTGCCTGGAAATGACGGAGTTAAAGAGGTACAAGATAAAGTCGTTGGAAGTAAAGGCGGACGGCGTGATGTTTACCACAGAAACACCGAGGGTTAAATATATTTAATGGTCTATAAAAGTATGCGTTTTGCCCACATTCGCTTATTCTGGCGTGTTCAGGGACCTTTTCTTTCTAGTTACCTCCACATGACAATATTTGGGAGCCGCGTGGTGTAGCGGCTAGACGCTCGCGTGTGAATCGCAAGATCGTGGGTTTGGGTCCTGACGGAGCTGGACGTTTAAAAACAATGCTTTTGGCTCCAATGAAGGCTTGAGTGAGTACAAGGTATAGTCCTAGGAAGTAAAGGCGGCCAGCATGATGTTAGCCACATCGTCGATAGCTTACAGATTGGCCTGAAAATGTGGAAAAAGTCCCTTTACTTTCACTTGTTTACTTTCATTAAAACAAAAGTTTTGCCTAATTTGTCTGATGAGTCGATGGCGTATAAAGGGACCTTCAGTTTTCATTTAACTCCACATGACAAAAATTTTCGTTACTGCCGTATCTGCGACTTTCAGGGAGGGGTTAGACATTAAGGTTTGAGTATTACAGACTACATGGCTTGTGCCGTCGCCATGAAATATACAGGAGAGGATTTTGATTTTAGCCCACAAAGAAAACCATGCGACCGGGTTGTCCATTGGCTGACAGGTAGATGACTTTTTTTGATCAGTCTGCCTTGATCGCATCAACACAGCAAGAATCCTTTTTTTAGGGCTACTTGGTAGCGAGCAATGCTAAGCAATTTGATTTGGCTCAAATACCCTAGTCACAAAAAGATATAAAAAGAACTCTACAGCCGGAACATGCACAGTAGGAGTCTACTGTTCATCAAAAGGTAGGCCCTTGTCAACTATTGTTTTGGCCTATTATTCTCATAGACGATTTCGGAGGGTGGGCCGACCTGGTTCATGACTCCAGGCCTCGGACATCTCCTGCTCTTAATGGACGTTCAGACTAGACGAAATGGTAGTTTTGCAACTTGGTAATGAGGTTTTGTGTTATATATTGTCGCTGCGGTTAGCAAATTAAGCGGCTACTTTCACGACCAGAGTGACAAGGCATTGAAATGGGAAATAAAGGCATTAAGTAGACGAGGACGCATAAAAGATACCTTAGAGAGAGGCCAAAGCTGCTGGAGTGGATTTCATCCATGATTTGAACTGCTTACGCAGGACAGAACGGAATGTGATAATCGACTGCGAGCGCTATGCGACATATAATGGTAGCACAGGATAATGTATGAATCAATAAATGAATACAAGAACAACATCTCTTATCTCTTACTGAGAATCGAAGCCGGGTTTCCCACCTGAGACATGAGCCGTATATTCACTCAGCCAGGCGCTCTTCTGCATAGGACAATAACTGCCTTTCAGCAGAAACTATAAGTTGGAATCTTGACAAAGAAAAAAAAAAAAGGGGGGGGGGGGAAGTGAATGGATAGAAAAGAACGTTTCGACCGAAATCTTTATCAACGAATAAAATAAGTGGATTTGTATTTCAACAATTTGTCCATACAGGACACCAGGTTACTTCGTTACCCCGAGCCATACGAGAAGCGCAAGGCAAACGCAGAAAACCGTGACTCTGGACACGACGTAAATGTAAGACGACAACAGAAAACGAAGAAGCAGGAGAAGAAGTGGGGTTATCACAATTTAATTGTTTTACACGATTACTCGGGATGTCTATAAGATCTGTTAGAAAAGCTAGAAACGTTTGGTGAGCTGGTGTCTTAGGAGAAATGAAGCGTACAAAGTCCAAATTGTGACCGTCGAGGTAGGCGCAAGAGGACATCTCCACTTTAACATAAATTTTACTAAAGTACCTGGGCTTGCGAGGAAGAGAGCGCAAACTGGGGCTAAAACTAGGGTACGAAGCTGCGGAAAGAACTTTGAGATAGCTATGGACACAACGGAACGTCGTTGGGTATGAGTTTCAGTAGACTGATCCGAGTCCCTAGTCTAAAAGAGCTTTACATCCCTAAAAGCCAAAGTGCCTGATAAAATGTCTGCCAGTGTCTCTCTGCCAGTTGCCAAAGTCTAACGTCTGTCCGATGAACCAACCGCAACCTTGTCACTCTGGTCGTGAAGGTAGTCGGCTAATTTGCTGCGACATTATATAAAACCAAATCTCACAATACCTGTTGCAAAGTCACTCTTTTGTCTTGTCCCTGTCCGAACGTCCTATAGATAGCAGCATGGGAAGTCCGAGGCCTGGAGTCATGTCCCTTGTGTAGGAAATTAAATGGCCGAAACAGTCGTCGACGAAAGAACTTTCTTCTGATGGTCGGAGGACCCCTGTTGTGCCTGCTCCCCTGTGGAGTTCTTCTTCTGATTGTTACTGGTAAAACTCCATATTAAAAGCGGTTCTGTGAATCACTTGGTGTCAGGCTTTTAGCGGAGGAAATGAAAACAATACATAACAGTCTTAAATAATTCTTTCAAGGTGACAGAGTGTTTAAAGGTGAGGGGATAAAGTTAATTGCGTTGGATTTTAGCAACCGCCCTCTCCAGCTTGACATTGCAGAATTAAGGAACGCAATAATTTATTTCCAAACCGTAAAAAATTAGGCATCTCGGCCCGGATTACATTCTACCCTAACAAAGCTCGGTAGAGGGGTCGAGGAGAAGGAGCAGACTAAGAAAGACCTGGACATATAATCTGGCTGATTAACAGGCCTCGAACATACAAACATCAAGTCTATTGCATCTGACCAACAGAGGAATGAAACTGATCAGACAGACTACAGTAATTGGTGACGATAGATCCCCCCCCCCCCCCCTTGTGGAAAGCAATTTTTTGTTTTTGGAAGCCCCACCCTGGCTTTTGTCGGGGCCCTGAATATAGCTGAGCCACATGTGTGACCTTGGAGGCAGAAAAGGGTTTCTGTGACCTCTCTACGGGTGATCCTCGTCCGCGCGGTGGCACTTTGTGTCACTGGGTGATTGTTTGCTGTGTGATGTCCTGGTGGGGTACAACAAGCAAGCAAGTAACTGGTGACTCAACGACACTAGGTGTTGTGGGATTACAATGACAATGAAAATATCATCATGATCAGGTGCCTTGCCGACTGGCGTGGGCGATCATGTCTCTCCAAAATCTGCGATCTCCTGCAGCATGTATCAGTTCGTGTGCCGCCACACCTCCATGCCATGCAACAAGACTCTCAAACATCTTCTCTCGTTGTCTTCTCTATCCCTCCTTCCACAGATCTTTCCAGTGGTCACAACATGTTCTATTTTCCCTCTTCTCATAACATGGCCGAAAAATTATGACTGTCTCCTTCTGATGTCTGTGATAAGTTGTCTTCGGGCTCCCGCCTCTTTCAAAACCTCTTGGCTGCTCTTTTTGGCTGTCCGAGGTATTCTAAGCATTCTTCTGTAAAACCACATCTCCGAGGCCTCTAGAAATTGTTTGGCCTGCCTACCGATTGTCCAGGATTCACAGCCATATGTTAAAACTTGATGTATGTAGCAAGCAAGAATTCTTTTTCTAACTCTCAATTACAAGGATATATTGCACAAGATGTTTTTCATTGTATTAAATGCAGTTTTTGCCTGTCCTATTCTGTTTCTTATCTCAGTTATGCATCTTTCATCTGATGTTATCAATGTGCCCAGATGCTTAAATTTCTGTACTTGTCCTAAAATAATACCATCGACTTTTATTACACATTTAGGAATAATTCGTTTCTTTGATACCACTATTACTTCTGTCTTTCCATTATTTAAACTTAGGCCCATTCTTCCACTTTCTAACACCACAATGTCTATCATTTCCTGTAGTTCGTTCTGACTTGTTGCTATCAAGACTGTATCATCAGCATAACGTAAATTGTTTATATTGTGCCCACCAACTACAATTCCGGGCATATCATTTAAAGATCTCATTATACATTCACTGAATATTGAAAACAAATCAGGTAACAGTACACATCCTTGTCGTACGCACCTTTTTATGCTTTGAAATGTACCTAAACAGTTGTTAATTCTTATAGCTGCTGTTTGCTGCCAATACATATTCTTTATTAATTGTAGATCTTTTCCATCAATATTTAATTTTTCTAACAGTTTGATTACTTCTTCATGCTTCACACAGTCAAATGCTTTTGTATAGTCTATGAAGCATAAGTAAAAATCAGCCTTTACTTCTATAGCTCTTTCTGACAATGTCCTTAGGATGTATATGGCATTTTTTGTACCTTTCACTTCTACAAATCCACATTGCTCATAGCTGATTTCTGGTTTAATTTTTTTTTTCTAATTTTTTTTAAAAATTATTCTCAGTAACATCTTAGTCATGTGACTCATAAGACTTATTGTGCGATGGTCTTCACATTTTATAGTGCCTGGTTTCTTTGGCAGAGCTATAAATATGGATTTAAAAG
>CAJHNH020000032.1:286289-306289 GCA_905116865.2 Candidula unifasciata
CAATTTTAGTGCATTCTGGGCAGATTCGATGGCATCTAGGAACTTCTACTTCTGACCATATTACCGGGCCATAAATATGGTCCGATGGCTAAACGGGGTTTTCGGGGACCTCTCCACGGGTGATCTTCATCCGCATTGTGGCACTTTGTGTTACCGGGTGTTTATCGCTTGTGTGATGTCCTAGTGGGATACAAATTACCTTAGTTCACCTTTCTGGCGGTGTTATTTGTTTAAATCTGCTCCTGACTGAAACATTTATTCGTTAAAATAATACTCTCTTGTGAGATATTGTGATTAGGAAGCTGCCAACCTGGGATTGAAAGAGTTAAGGTAACAGCTGTTTGTACTTGACAACAGCAAGAACATTACAGCAGCCTATACATGAACAGTCAGCGTCTGTGGCTTAGGCATTGGTTACATGCTCCATAACGCCGGGGTGGCGGGTTTGATTCCAGCTGCAAACGATGTGACAGCAGACCACATTAAATTTATTTCGACCATGGTATCGGGAGCCGACAGTCCAGCAAGCAATGTCAAACTACCGGATGGAAAGTTGTCTAGA
This sequence comes from Candidula unifasciata, assembly GCA_905116865.2. Classification (NCBI taxonomy): domain Eukaryota; kingdom Metazoa; phylum Mollusca; class Gastropoda; order Stylommatophora; family Geomitridae; genus Candidula; species Candidula unifasciata. The sequence goes on from CAJHNH020000032.1 coordinate 286,852, forward strand.
AAAACCACAACAGCCAAAGTTCGGCAAAGCATACGTAACTAAGGAGGGCATCTGCGAAGCGAGGAACTAACAGACTGCACACAAATAAGGAGATCAACAAAAATAATGTGCAGGCAAAAATTCAAGTTATGGAACACGACAACCGTTTAGAGTGGACAAACAGCCAACACTTTCCGCCGGAATGTACAGCCAGGTAACGCTAAGAAGAAACATAACGTGTTTAGAAATGGCTCCTTATAATTCAGAACTCGCTCACGATTTCAGCAAGTGTTCGTGTATCAGAGAAGCGGCTGGCCGAATGGAAAGAACGATAGGCTCTCAAGCGGGAGGCCCGAGCTTGAATCCTTGGTAAGGCTGGGGATTTTTTCTACCGGTACATCTTACTAAGCGTTCGTACAATTTTAACTTCAGTCTTTGACGGTTGTTGAAAAGGTTCACATTTGTCAATACTTTATGTGATGATAGGGCGAACTTCGCCATTTCAGATGTGACCTCTAAATGATATACATAGCATCTGTTGAAAAGATCTCATTTAGACTAGCTGACATCTTACATGCTTATTAATAGGGATTTAAAAGCCGTGAAACTTGGACTTTAACATAAGGCAAATAAATTTTATAATGTTTGACCATACTTTTCATAATCCAATCGAAATTCAATAATGTCATTGCTACTCTGAACGGATCATTCCGGTGCATCGACAGCAATTCAGTTTGTTCGTTGTTTGTTGCGTGGTATCGAGGCACGGTGTCCGCCTCGAGTGATAAAGGTTCCGGGTTCAATCCCCGGTAAGGGCTGGGATTGTTTTCAATTGGACTTTGTCTTCTATTATTTCCCCTGGTCTCTGGGTGGTGAGGTCGGACGCCCGTGTGCTTTGTAAAAAAATCCCTTGGCAGTTGGAAATAAAAAAGAATAGCCTATCGATGCTGCCCGAGCAAACTTTGGAGTTAAAAATTTACCTAAAGTGTTTCAGGATCCTTGCCGGTGCCACAGAGCCTGTGCACTGTGCTGAGCTTCTTCGGACTCAGACTTGAGTTAGAAGAAAGAAGGGACCACTTATGGGTTACCACCCGTGTGCCATGATGTTGATCTGTTGTTCACACTTCACATTTCATAGAATACACAAACATTAAATGCATAAAGCGGCCGTTTGAAGTTCCAACACCAACAGTCTGGCTCTAGAAATGCAATTCATCGTTGATGGAAGCAGCAGTTAAACAAATCAGTTGCACACGCAACTAATTGCAAATGGCCCCACCAGGTCTGTGGCAACGGGCTACTTGCCCTTTTCTGAATCTCTAGTTCACAACGCAAACAATAATGAGCATAATGGAAGAGCTTTCCGTATAAAATTCGTAGCTTACAGTGTCGCGCCATGCACTTAGCGTTGAACTACATCTTTTCTGTCCGTTTCTGAAGAAAAAAGCAAGGGCTAAAAATTGTCAGAAGCGAAAATTTACCACAACTAAAAACTTGAGCATGCCTTTCCTCATATTACACGAATGGCTAATAATAATAATAATAATAATAATAATAATAATAATAATAATAATAATAATAATAATTATATTAATAATAATAATAATTCACGGAATAACAAAATTAAATTTATATATATATATATATATATATATATATATATATATATATATATATATATATATATATATATATTTATATATAAATTATAACAATCTGTAATGTATACACGGCTGTTGAATATGAGAAATTCTATACACATTCATGACCGCATTGTCTGCTTAAATATTGTTTAAGAAAGAGTGTCGGGGTGCCCTCAAGTAGTCCAAACCACAAGGTTCCATTGCCCCTGAGTGCAACAGAACTGAGCGCCACACATTGAGAGACTGATTATGTGAAAGTGAGTAGAGCAGGGCGATTCAGCAGGCAACCCGTGTGCTACTTCTTACCTGTGGAACCCTGGCAGTTGGCCTGTCGATCATTGCCAATTATTATGTAATAATAATCTTTCAATGCTGAGGTTCAGGTTTCTGGCCTCATGACGACCCCTATTTTCAAAATGTTGCCACCTTAGTCAACTTAGTTGAATAACCCTGGAGCAGAGGGTCTACATTAGAGGTCCTCAAACTGGGTATCAGGCACCCAAGAGTGCCGCGAGTGTATGCCAGAGGTGCCTTGGCAATAATCAAACACTTTTCAACATCTGCTTGAGATCAGCGAAGACAGCAATTTAAAACAGAAACAATGTAAAGGAAGTTAAGAAGAGTGTTGGATGCATGTGTATTGAAAAGACAGTGCTTTTGGCAAGGCTGCATTGCCTTTTCAACTTACGCCTACATGAAAGACAAAGATGCATGATCACACTTTCTGGGTCAAGTGATTTGAGGGTAAAATTAACTAAACTTCCCATATACAAAAAGGAAAAATACTAAAGGCTGGGTTTACCCGGGAGTCAATGTCGACTCCCCTGGACCCCATTTTGCGATGAAAAGAATAGACTTGGTACTTTCTTAAAAAGCGTGACGTAAAAGGTGGCTACATACGTCTGTTACCTTTGAATGGGTGTGAATCTAACTGAGATGGACTAACAGTCTGCATAGAAATAAGTCGGATGTGTAAAATAGATGTAAAAGTAAAGTTCAGAAACAGGACCTAGAAGTGGACGAGCCAGATCGGCGGATTCATTTATTGATTCATCTGTGTACAAATGAGTGTCTTCTACTTTTAGATATTCTTAAAATCTCGATGAAAACGTTAAGATAAAAGAAGTGAATATTTGAAACAAACATATTTTAGATACACCAGCATCATCCGTGGCTGTGGTGTTGCCCTCTGTGGATAGTACACGTGGTTCAGAAACGGTGGCTGAATGTTCCTTTGGGGTAGTAGCTCGTCTTGTCGTTGTCCATGTGGTCAGGTAATCGTATATACTAACCTCCATTAGTACAATCCCCGTAGATGTTCACACCACCCAAAGAAAAGGCTCGAACCCACTGAACCAAAGTCTCTGGAGGCGGCCAGGTACATGATAACATGCCGATATTTGACATTTGCAGAAGGCTAAGATGGTGCAGTGATCTGAGTGCCGGGGGAAGCCTTGTTAAACTTGTGAACTGAAGATCAAGTTGTTTCAGCGACACAAGATTCACAAACGCCGAAGGAGCAATTTCAGCCAGCGGATTATTATTCAAATATAATGTTTCTAATGCAGACTGGCCTGAAGAAACTGCATTATTGATCCTAATTAACTGATTGTGGCTCAAGTCTAGATTCGTAAGGTGCTTGGGAAACTTCAGTAATCCTGTTGAATGTCAAGCGTAACGTTGAAAGACTCACCAGCTCATCAACAGCATCAGGCACCGAGGTCAACTGGTTAGATTCCAAACTTAATGTTATCAAAGACTTGTGGTATACACTGACAGTTGCGTTGGTGATTAGATTTCTGTCTAAAAACAATTCTTGCAGACTGGTCATATTTGTGAAGTCAGGAATTCTTGTTAGCTTCATCGAGTTTAAAGATATGTGTTGTATGATGCTTACGAACGGAAACAATACCAGTTGTTCAATTTCTAAATCGCTTATGTTGTTTCCCCCTATATCAAGAAATGTCAAATTCATAAGAGTTGATAATGCTTTGGGAAAACCGGTAAAATGACATTGCTCCAGTTTTAGGCTGAGCAGAGTGTCATTAGCTTGTCTGAAGGCATCTCCTGGCAGAGAAGTGAGAGCGTTCCGACTAAGGTCAAAAGTAGTCAGTAAACGAAAATTCGCGAACCACTGGGGCCATTTCTGTAGTCCGACATTCGGTAAATGCAGATCTGTCAGCGTGTTGGCGATGTGCTGCAGTATCTCAGTGTCCCAAACAAGGATGTCTGTGTTGGCAATAGTCAAACTCGTCAGAGTTTTCAAAGTGAGAAAAGCTTTAGGCAGGTTTTTTAGATCTGAATTTGTGATCGACAACTCTTTTAATGTGGCAGCTAAACTGTCAAAGGCATCATCGGATATGTTTTTTAGTGGGTGACTGTTGAATTCTAGTCTGATAAGACCTTCAGGCAAACTGTCATTACATAGCATCGTTATGTTTCCTGTCTATAGAAGAAACGAAAAAAAAAAAAATATTAGCATCAATTCACAATGCGGACACAAAGAATATATGGCTCAATTTATTGCTTGGTATATTTTGATATATACCGTTTGATTGCAGCACTACAGCTACGTCAAAGTTTAGTACAGCACACAAATGAATCCTTTCCTACACATCATAATGCTTTTTGTTATACTGTAAATCCCACCATCGGAAGTTTAAGATTAGCCTTGCGATTACCATGGAAGTTTCTAATATCGCACATTCTCTTTTTTATCTTGACAGAGTGGGATTCCTTTAGGTGCTTGATTCTTCTTCCTCTTTAAGTCCACACCGTATGTCATTGGTGGTGATGTCCATGCACAACCTTCTGTCTCATGTAATTTCAATCAAATCTGATGCAGATGATTCTCCATGATGTCATGATGTCAAACTGTCCAGCTTATTTTTATCTCTCTGTCTACCTCTGCCTCTCCTCCCATTTAACTTTCCTATTATCAAGTTGTACTCGTTTTCTCTTTCTCATCACATGACCAAAGATGTTGATTGTCTTTCTGATGTTGGCAATCAGTTTTCAGCGTGAGTCAGTTTTTCTCAAGACGTCTTCAGTAGTCTTTTTATCTGTCCATGGTGCTCTCATTGTTCTACAAAACCACATCTCTGCCGTTTCAAAATCATCTTTCACTAATCTAGCACGATTAAATTGTGTATATCAAGATAGGTTTCATATAGGTTTTAAAAATTCTCTTTCTCGTCTCAACTGACGAAGATATAGATTGCCAAAGTAATTAAACATATACATTTGCTTGAAGTTTGTTCCATTTACTTTGATGTTGCATTTTGGAGGGTCAGTTTTCTTTGCAATAACCGTTACTTCTGTTTTTCTGCTGCTCAAGCTAAGATCATTGTTTTCACTTTACGTTACAATTATATCCATCATTTCTTGCAAGTGTGTTTTATTTTCGGTGATCAAAACTATATCGTTAGCATTTCGTGGGTTGTTAACTATATAACAACAGTTATTAGGTAATGGAAAGATTATCCTAATGCACTTTGGACAAGTCCAGATGTGCTCGGATCCCATCTTCAGTATATCCCCCAGCGTGTGTTGGTTTACCATTATGTTGTGAACTATATGCCAACCAACCGATATTCCTAACTAACCATCTATAGATCTAACTATGTCTTTTACCTTATAAATTGATTAAATCAGGTGATAGTACACATCCCTGTAGAACGCATTGATTGATGTGTTGACAAGTTTCAGCTTGGTTATTGATACTTATGGCTGCTTCTTGTTGCCAGTATAGGTAGTTTTTAATTATTCTTAGATCCTTACCATCAATGTTTAAGTTTTCCAAAATTCTAGAATCAGTAATGCTTGATTATATGATTATGTAACTCTCTAGTAATGATCTGACGAGAGAGAGAGAGAGAGAGAGAGAGAGAGAGAGAGAGAGAGAGAGAGAGAGAGAGAGAGAGCAAGATAGACAGACAGACGGACAGACAGACAGACAGACAGACAGACAGACAGACAGACAGACAGACAGACAGACAGACAGACAGACAGACAGACAGACAGACAGACAGACAGACAGACAGACAGACAGACAGACAGACAGACAGACAGACAGACAGACAGACAGACAGACAGACAGACAGACAGACAGACAGACAGACAGACAGACAGACAGACAGACAGACAGACAGACAGACAGACAGACAGACAGACAGACAGACAGACAGACAGACAGACAGACAGACAGACAGACAGACAGACAGACAGACAGACAGACAGACAGACAGACAGACAGACAGACAGACAGACAGACAGACAGACAGACAGACAGACAGACAGACAGACAGACAGACAGACAGACAGACAGACAGACAGACAGACAGACAGACAGACAGACAGACAGACAGACAGACAGACAGACAGACAGACAGACAGACAGACAGACAGACAGACAGACAGACAGACAGACAGACAGACAGACAGACAGACAGACAGACAGACAGACAGACAGACAGACAGACAGACAGACAGACAGACAGACAGACAGACAGACAGACAGACAGACAGATAGATAGATAGATAGATAGATAGATAGATAGATAGATAGATAGATAGATAGATAGATAGATAGATAGATAGATAGATAGATAGATAGATAGATAGATAGATAGATAGATAGATAGATAGATAGATAGATAGATAGATAGATAGATAGATAGATAGATAGATAGATAGATAGATTTAGTTAGCGAAACTGTATCCTCGTATCAGTAAGCACACTATAAAAAGTAAAAAAGTAAAGGAACCTTTTCTACGCATTTAGGCATATAGAGCATATAGGGCTAGACCTACATTTTTAAAGACCAATAGGCACAAGATGGGTGATGTGGTCAGCATCACGCCGGCCACCTTTACTTTCCCGGGACTGCACCCAGTACCCACTCAAGGCTGGGTCAACATGGGAGCCAAAGTCATTTTTGAAATAAGTCCAGCTCCGCCAGGGAGCGAACCCACGACCTTCTGACTCGCGGCGAGCGTCTAGCCGCTCGGCCACGGCGACTCCCAAGCACACTATAACCCTGCATCTTTCTGCTATCTGGTGTTCCCTTAATAATGTTCAGTTACAGTTGCCAGATAATATAAAGCAATTCAGATAAAACTGTCGGAAAAGATTTGATAACGCACAAGCCACACTCATGTTGTACATCTTCTGATTTGATAACAGCCCGTAAGATGCGTACATTCACACATACACACGAACACACACGCTTGCACGCACGCACACACACGGGCACACACACACACTTCTTCCATCTTGTGTTATAGGTTAGTCACTTATCCTTTACATGAGGTTGCTACATCATTGGTAATGTCTGTCTTGTCATCGCATGTTAAATGAAAGGATTTGTTTCTTGCAAGTAGACTGACTGACTGATTGGATATATCACTGGCACACTGAGGGTGGGTTATAAAAGCTCTGCCCACCCCAAAATGTGGACTTGGGCTAAGCAGACCCCCTCCCGCTTCTTATTTTCTCCCCACGATGTACAGACTTTCTCTTTTTCTGAGATTTTGTTCATACACATATTATTTTACATATATTACCATATTTACCTGCCACTGAGCACCTATGTAGAGGACCATTTTCCACGTCCATAGACGCATTCGGTGTTTAGGGCTAGATCTGTATTCTATAGGCCAGTTGCACTCGGTGAGTTACGTGATCACTCGGTGGGTTATGTGATCACTTGGTGGGTTATATGATCATTCGGTGGGTTATGTGATCACTTGGTGGGTTATGTGATCACTCGCTAGGTTATGTGATCACTTGGTGAGTTATGTGATCACTTGGTGGGGTGTGTGATCACTCGGTGGGTTATGTGATCACTCGGTGGGTTATGTGATCACTCAGTGGGTTATGTGATCACTCGGTGTGTTATGTGATCACTTGGTGGGTTATGTGATCACTCGCTAGGTTATGTGATCACTTGGTGAGTTATGTGATCACTCGGTGGGTTATGTGATCACTTGGTGAGTTATGTGATCACTCGGTGGGTTATGTGATCACTTGGTGGGTTATGTGATCACTTGGTGAGTTATGTGATCACTTTGTGGGGTGTGTGATCACTTGGTGAGTTATGTGATCACTTGGTGAGTTATGTGATCACTCGGTGGGTTATGTGATCACTTGGTGGGTTATGTGATCACTTGGTGAGTTATGTGATCACTTTGTGGGGTGTGTGATCACTTGGTGAGTTATGTGATCACTTGGTGAGTTATGTGATCACTCGGTGGGTTATGTGATCACTTGGTGAGTTATGTGATCACTCGGTGGGTTATGTGATCACTTGGTGGGTTATGTGATCACTTGGTGAGTTATGTGATCACTTTGTGGGGTGTGTGATCACTCGGTGGGTTATGTGATCACTTGGTGGGTTATGTGATCACTTGGTGGGTTATGTGATCACTTGGTGGGTTATGTGATCACTTGGTGAGTTATGTGATCACTTTGTGGGGTGTGTGATCACTCGGTGGGTTATGTGATCACTCAGTGGGTTATGTGATCACTCGGTGGGTTACGTGATCACTTGGTGGGTTATGTGATCATTTGGTGGGTTATGTGATCACTCGCTAGGTTATGTGATCACTTGGTGAGTTATGTGATCACTTGGTGGGGTGTGTGATCACTCGGTGGGGTGTGTGATCACTCGGTGGGGTGTGTGATCACTCGGTGGGTTATGTGATCACTCAGTGGGTTATGTGATCACTCGGTGGGTTACGTGATCACTTGGTGGGTTATGTGATCATTTGGTGGGTTATGTGATCACTCGCTAGGTTATGTGATCACTTGGTGAGTTATGTGATCACTTGGTGGGGTGTGTGATCACTCGGTGGGTTATGTGATCACTCGGTGGGTTATGTGATCACTCGCTAGGTTATGTGATCACTTGGTGAGTTATGTGATCACTCGGTGGGTTATGTGATCACTTGGTGAGTTATGTGATCACTCGGTGGGTTATGTGATCACTTTCCTATTATCAAGTTGTACTCGTTTTCTCTTTCTCATCACATGACCAAAGATGTTGATTGTCTTTCTGATGTTGGCAATCAGTTTTCAGCGTGAGTCAGTTTTTCTCAAGACGTCTTCAGTAGTCTTTTTATCTGTCCATGGTGCTCTCATTGTCGGAAAAGATTTGATAACGCACAAGCCACACTCATGTTGTACATCTTCTGATTTGATAACAGCCCGTAAGATGCGTACATTCACACATACACACGAACACACACGCTTGCACGCACGCACACACACGGGCACACACACACACTTCTTCCATCTTGTGTTATAGGTTAGTCACTTATCCTTTACATGAGGTTGCTACATCATTGGTAATGTCTGTCTTGTCATCGCATGTTAAATGAAAGGATTTGTTTCTTGCAAGTAGATTGACTGACTGATTGGATATATCACTGGCACACTGAGGGTGGGTTATAAAAGCTCTGCCCACCCCAAAATGTGGACTTGGGCTAAGCAGACCCCCTCCCGCTTCTTATTTTCTCCCCACGATGTACAGACTTTCTCTTTTTCTGAGATTTTGTTCATACACATATTATTTTACATATATTACCATATTTACCTGCCACTGAGCACCTATGCAGAGGACCATTTTCCACGTCCATAGACGTATTCAGTGTTTAGGGCTAGATCTGTATTCTTTAGGCCAGTTGCACTCGGTGAGTTACGTGATCACTCGGTGGGTTATGTGATCACTTGGTGGGTTATATGATCATTCGGTGGGTTATGTGATCACTTGGTGGGTTATGTGATCACTCGGTAGGTTATGTGATCACTTGGTGGGTTATGTGATCACTTGGTGGGTTATGTGATCACTCGGTTGGTTATGTGATCACTCGGTGGGTTATGTGATCACTCGGTGGGTTACGTGATCACTCGGTGGGTTATGTGATCACTTGGTGGGTTATGTGATCACTCGGTAGGTTATGTGATCACTTGGTGGGTTATGTGATCACTCGGTGGGTTATGTGATCACTTGGTGGGTTATGTGATCACTCGGTAGGTTATGTGATCACTTGGTGGGTTATGTGATCACTTGGTGAGTTATGTGATCACTTTGTGGGGTGTGTGATCACTTGGTGAGTTATGTGATCACTTGGTGAGTTATGTGATCACTCGGTGGGTTATGTGATCACTTGGTGGGTTATGTGATCACTTGGTGAGTTATGTGATCACTTTGTGGGGTGTGTGTGATCACTTGGTGAGTTATGTGATCACTTGGTGAGTTATGTGATCACTCGGTGGGTTATGTGATCACTTGGTGAGTTATGTGATCACTCGGTGGGTTATGTGATCACTTGGTGGGTTATGTGATCACTTGGTGAGTTATGTGATCACTTTGTGGGGTGTGTGATCACTCGGTGGGTTATGTGATCACTTGGTGGGTTATGTGATCACTTGGTGGGTTATGTGATCACTTGGTGGGTTATGTGATCACTTGGTGAGTTATGTGATCACTTTGTGGGGTGTGTGATCACTCGGTGGGTTATGTGATCACTCAGTGGGTTATGTGATCACTCGGTGGGTTACGTGATCACTTGGTGGGTTATGTGATCATTTGGTGGGTTATGTGATCACTCGCTAGGTTATGTGATCACTTGGTGAGTTATGTGATCACTTGGTGGGGTGTGTGATCACTCGGTGGGGTGTGTGATCACTCGGTGGGGTGTGTGATCACTCGGTGGGTTATGTGATCACTCAGTGGGTTATGTGATCACTCGGTGGGTTACGTGATCACTTGGTGGGTTATGTGATCATTTGGTGGGTTATGTGATCACTCGCTAGGTTATGTGATCACTTGGTGAGTTATGTGATCACTTGGTGGGGTGTGTGATCACTCGGTGGGTTATGTGATCACTCGGTGGGTTATGTGATCACTCAGTGGGTTATGTGATCACTCAGTGGGTTATGTGATCACTCGGTCGGTTATGAGATCACTCGGTGGGTTATGTAGTCACCCGGTGGGTTACGTGATCACTTGGTGGGTTATGTCATCACTCGGTGATTTGAAACTGTGCACGTAAATATTATTATTATAATTAAGCACCCAGGAAAGGGATTGTCTAGTTGAGACCCACATACCATCAAACACTCCCCAAACAAGTATAAGGGTTCAACACTCCCTCCACCACCATACTTTCTTTGCGTTGGCGCTTGAGATCCTTATGATGCACCAATTACGTTACAATGCCCCTTTTTTGACATTCAATAAAAGTGATATTTTTAATCTCCTTAAACGTAGCTTTAATATCCCTTCTCCGCGTTTGTAAGCGTCAATGATGTCTTTACTTAGTATTAGTGGGCTTTCTAAATCACTCCTGATATTACCCTAAAGTATTCTGTTACCATGTGTCCTACTTTCAATTTTCATTTGTATACTTCATAGAGCCCTTTAAATATATTTATAACTGTATCTGGTAAACCATACGCAGCAAGGATTAACATCATTGTTCTATCCAGACTGGGCCATGGGAGACACTGAAAGAGAGGTGTATAGACATATGACTGGCCCTGATCCTAATGACAGCATTAACCATCTAACAAGAAGGGACCAGGCCACCATCTTCAGACTTGGAACGCAACATACTCCACTCAATGGACACCTAAACAGAATACAGCCACAACACTCCCCAGAGTGCCAGCTATGTAACTATCCCTACGAAACTGTTGAACACCATCTCTTTGAGTGCCCAAAACTCAGTGAGACAAGAAGAACGCAACTCCCTCCGAGACCAGACAAGTGGAACACCTTGTACGGAGGAAAAGAACAGCTTGTGAAAACATGCAAATTCCACTACATGGCATTGGGCCAAAGGGCGAAAGCTCATGCGCCGCTGGATCGATAACAACAACAACAACAACAACATCCAGACTGTTAACAGATTTTTCAAAGTCATTAAAATGTATACATAATATGGCATTCCATTCTCAAGCTTGTGCTACAACATTTCTGAGAATAAAAATATGATCACAGCAGTTTCTTCCTTTTCTTGGATCTTCCGACAAAACTCTGTCTATTGACATCTTCAAACTGTTGTATATCCCTTATCAACATAGTGCCTGTCCGGGTACAGACAATAATGTTATGTCTTTTCAGTCTTTGCAATGTGAGAGATCACCTTTCTTCGGTAGTGGAATGATTACACCATTTTTCCAGCCTGTTGGGACCACTTCATTTATCCATATTTTGTAAAATATTCCATGTAATGCTGTTGCTGCAAATGTTGGGGGCTGCCTTTAACATGTCAGCACTAATTCGGTCTTCACCTCATGCCTTTCCATTCTTTATACTGCTTATTGCTGTTTCTATTTCTTTAACGCGGACTGACCCAATATCCATTTCTAGGAGTTTAGTTTTTACTGTTTCCACTGGTACATTTAATGCTGGCTTATTTAGCAACTCGGCAAAATAATCTTGCCATCTGTCAGCCCATCCTCTTTCCATTGTGATTATATCTCTTGTTGTGTTTCTCAGGATATTTCCGACTAAGATCCTTTGTTATTTTATACAATGTTCTAGTATCACTTGTCATTGCTGCGTCTTCCGCTTTGGCAGCTTTGAGTTGTTCCAAGTATTCCTTTCTGTCTTTGTTTAAGATATACTTTACTTCTTTATGTTTGGTGTTATACGCTTTTTTGTGCGGCCATCTTTTCCAATGTGCTGCTTGCAAGGTTTATTTGCTCTTTTTGCAGTTTTCTTTCTTCTGTCTTTGACCAATAATTTTTAGATATCCATTCATCTCTTACATCTTTTTTTATACCGAGTATTTTCTGGACTGCATTGCAATACGCATCTTTATTCTGTGCCAATTCTTCTTCACTATTTGGGTCTCTGGTTAAACATCACGAACTGGTTTCTTGTCGGTGTGTTGGGAAATGAACAGGCAGATAGACTGGCTGGTTCTGCACCACTTGGTGGGGAATGGATGTATGACAATCTAGATATTGTGAGGGCCCTTCGGGAACGAGTGAACAGTGCGGATGCCTAAATAGATCATTACGGTCTGAGAAGAATGGCGCTGCGAGGTGTTACCAAGGATAGTGGCAGACGCCCAACACTCAGGGGAAGGATGAGACGGATATACAGTCAGACGGCTACTGGTACCATGGAAATTGGAACTCTTCGCCTGCTGCTGAAGATGGGGAAGGAGTACCTATGGGAGTGTCCCGAGCACTATGATGTCGATTCCTAATTCAACATTCTAGAATATTCATTCCAACATTAGGCTTTCAGTGCTTAAGTGGACACTATCTAAAGCCTATGTACACAAAATCAGATGAGATGCCTGAGAGAAACCGCCAACCGTACCATCCGAGATGGAGTGAGTAATGATCTTTTTGACAAATTGCGGGAATGACACCTTGTACTACATTCTTTGAGAAACAACAGGTCAAGTGTTTTAGTCATCTCGTTAGAAATATGTACTGACAACATTAAAGACACTCTACGCCTTCACGGCATGACAATAGCCAGTGGCAGCCAACGTGCACTGAATCGCAAATTATTCCTCCCCACGACGCTTAACGGCAGAAGTGGTTTATGATGATGACGATGCTGGCGATTATGATGAGCTCTTTTTAGAAAGGAAGGGCAACTATTTTTTATTCTGCGTACCAAATTTAGAACTGTCAAACAGGTCACGGGCCATATATACATTGCAGCACCAACCCGAGCTTTTTTTGGTGTGTCTAATGTAGTTTACCAAGAAGATAAAAATTAGAATTGTGAGAGCATACATCGTCCCTGTGGCTACATACGGATGTGAGTCTTGGACTATCTCTCAGTCCTTAAGAAAGAGAATAGGGGCTTTTGAGCTGAAATGCTAAAGAAAGATTCTCAGAATATCTTGGACAGAGGATGAGAAATATTGACATCTTAAAAGATCTGAACATCAAGGAAGATTGGCTAATAAACAGCATCCTTTCTCGAAAGCTGAAATATTTTGGTCATATCAAGCGCCATGACGGATTGGAAACAATATTAGCTGAAGACATGGTACCAGGAAGGAGGGGCAGGGGCCGACCGACACGAAGATGGGCACAGGATATAAGTGACTCCTTGAGTATGAAAGTACATGAGGCGGGAGAACTGGCGAGAGACCAAGTTTCTTTCAGGCAGACTGTGATGAGAGCGACGTTCTGGATAGGACCTGCTACATGATGATGATGTTCAATGTAGTTTATCCAGGCAAATTTTTACTTTCAGTAGTTTGATACTGCTTTCTGAACCAAAAGCGATATTTTTGTGAGATAATCTAACTTTGCTCGTATAATCCTTCTCTCACCCATTGAAGCCCTTCTATATATTCCTAAATGTGTCTGTTTAAGCTGATTACTCGCAGAAATAATATTATTGTGGGAAAGTGAAAAAATTAAATAAAAGGCGGGCGTGAGTAGCAGATTATATAGTAATTTTACATAATCATCGTATTTTACATTAGCATTGCGGGCCAGTTTTAGCCAGCCAGCCATTGTTTACCCACCCCTGCTCTTTCTACCCCCACCCGTAACTCCCCTTTTATAGTCCCTTTTGTGCTTTCTAACATCCTTAGTTAAATCTATCGTTTTGTCTGCCTGTCGGAATAATGATTTGTCTGTGTACATTTTGGTATCTTTCATAAAATGTAATGTAAATTTGTTTCCCTGCTTAATTAATTAATTTTCTGTGGCATTTATGCTTTTATCTTTTGTTTCTTGATGTATTTTTGGTTTATTCCTGAATTCTTTGTGGTAATTTTTTACGTAGTTTCATCGTGTCCATCAATTTGAAACTGTCTCCAGTAATATATTTGTTCGTACAATTATTTTTTTCCCCAAGTACTATGATTTTAATTGACTGATGGCAGAAGTTTTCCAGTATTTTCTCATCGGTCATTGTTAGGTTTTGAATTTTATCGTCTTTATCGTTTCAATGTTGCTATTTTTTCCCAAATTGTGTTTTCGTTTATATAATATATTTGTTGACTGAAAAAAATTGATTGATTGATTGATTGATTGATTGAGTGACACCTTTCCGTCTTTCCAGACAATAGTTTTATACTGTGCTATGAGGAGACAAGGGACTCACAGCCCATGGCGATGGCGAGTGTGACTAGCAAGGCCCGCCAGCGTTAAGAAAAGTCTTCCACAATAATAGCACGGGCTTTCGGGTCGGTTGTCAACATCTGAGTTGAGTCTGTTTCTTCCCAGATGCTCAGCTCTCATCCTTTCTGCAACCATTTCTTCCTTCATTCTCACTCCCTTCCGTATATGCCCTATCCACACAACACGGTCAATTGTATTTTGTTCTCATAAGCCCACCTCAATACCTGTATCATTCACGTTCCGTTTGCACACAAATGTATATCATAGTAGAGGTCGGCCTCGACATCTTCTACCCGTCTTTAATTCAGCATAGAGGATATCCTTAGGATGTACTAGGCACTTTAAGGTGCATTAGGCGCTTTTAGGTGCAGTGGTTTGCAATGGCTCATGTGGGCGGTCAGAGCCCTATACATTTGTCGAAATCAACTCAGATCGGTCCGATACCAGATCGCCCGAAGCTGGGATCAAACAAGGTTTTTAAAAAACCAAAACCAAATAATGACCATTTTAAGATTAGTAGCTACAGAATCATTACCATGTAGAACACTACAGGCAAGCTTCTGGAAAAAATTGTAGCACGTAGACTCGCTGATGACTTCGAAAAACATGACTGGTTACCATCCACACTTGGGGGATACAGACGAAACAAAGAGACATGGCTCAATGCAGCAGTCTTCGCCTGTGAAGTCTATGAAGGTTTTCAGGGGAGAGAAGAGACATGTGCAGCTGCACTAGACTTAGAGGATGCGCACAACAGAGTACCATTTGAATACTTGGTGCACATACTCCTCCAACTGCAAATATCTCCCTTCATCACCCGCTGGGTAGCTGCAGCACTGTTTCAGAGACGGATGATACTCAGGTGTTGTTGTTGGTCCTCAGAACCGATAACCATCAGCTCAGGATTGCCTCAAGGTTCTCCGCTGTCTCCAGTGCTATTCAACGTGTATACAGAGCTGATAACTGAGCAGCAGTTGCACGGGAGTGGCAGGACCTTGTCATTTGCTGATGACCTCTTAGTATATCGACATGGAAGAGATTGCTAAGCCAATGCAGAGTGAACTAAATCGCATCTCCTCCTGGTGTGCAGATTATAATGCTCATGTCAACTCTGCGAAGGCCTCAGCAACATGGTTCTCCTTGACACGCATATAGTGAAGGCAGACTTACCAGCTGTGGAAAGTAGCGAGGAAATTTTGACGAGAACAAATCTCATGACATACCTTGGAGTCACGTTTGATCGCAGCATATCCTTCAAAGAACATGTTGACCATGTCATAACAAAAGCACGCAAAGGCCTGTCAGCAATGAGGGTCCTAGCTGCCACTAACACTGAGCAGAGACTGCTTCTGCTTCTGTTCCAGGGACTTGTACTTTCTCCCATCGAATATGCTCTTGCCATCCTCACTGTCAGCCATACTCAGACTGAGAGACTTGAGGAGGTGCAAAATGAAGCAATGCGCATTGTTCTGGGGTGCACTGGAGACACCCCTTGTGTAGCAATGAGGTACCTTTTTGACTTCCCTACCATGAACTACAGGATCAAGATCTGGAGGGCGTGTGCATACCTCAAAATAAGCTCAGATCCGAAGCACCTTTAGCACCACATGCTCTTCAAGAAAAAGGACAATAGGCTGAATAGGGGCAAATCATGGCTGCGTAAGGCAGAGGATGACATCATACAGGTAAGCAGCCTTACAGACATCCATCCAGGTGAGGAGTGGATACCAGCATCTAAAGCGCCAAATCTCACATTCTCCTGTGTCGTGACGCTCGATAGGAGTTGTCGGGAGCAGAACCCAGCTGCTGTCAATGCCGAGGTATGCGCGCTTATCAGTGACAAGTCAGATGAGACAGATGTGATCTTCATAGACGGGTCTGATGTAGGAGGACATAAGAGTACATGGGCATTTACAGCTCGCTCTTCAGGCAGAACAGTTCAGGAAGCCAGCGGTGCCTTCTCTATGACCACCAGCAGCATGACGATGGAGGTGATGGCGTTGACAAAGGCTTTCATGTGGTTGGGATCACAGGACTATTCCCGCGTGTGTGTGCTGAGTGATTCTTTGAGTATGATCCGGCGGGTCGAGGCAGGCTGGTTGCGCAGACAGTGGCTTGAGTCATTGCAAAATTCTCCTGTGTGTGCAGATACTGTTATATTCGTCCTAGGGTATGCAGGCGTTGTTGGTAATGAGAGAGCTGATAGACTGGCAGGCACTGCATTATTTAAAGATGGCCGGCCCATGGATCACGCAGACATTGTCATTGCACTCAGAGAGATAGGACGTTCTGAGGATTTTGGAAGCAACGTGTCCACATCACTTCTAAGAATATGCGAATCGGGAGTAAAGATCGGCACAGCCAAGCACGAGAAGCACACAGGACGCACACGAAGTTTTGTGTAACCAACATAGGACTGGTACTATTAACCGCACGACGCTGATGAATATGTTGAGAGGGGAATCTGAGCGCCTATTAATGTGTCCGGAGTGCTGTGAAGATAATCTAACTCATAACTCAAAGTTTTTAAGAGTTATATACCGAGTTCGTAACCCTTATTCCAATGCCCCCATTTTTTGCATTGCCTGCACAGATATAGATATAGTCTTGTTTGCTGTACCACGACCTACTCTATGTATTAGAGGAGGTGTTGGCTGCACGGCGCATGCGCAATTACTAACGTGGCTATAATTAGAAATCACTAAAATTATAAATATTAGTTTCGAATATTATGGCTTAAATTGTGGTCACTTATCTTTAACAGTGACAGGTTGAATTTCAAACCATGATAGTTCAACATCCGGTATCAAAACAAACATATCCTGAAAATTTCAGCTAAATCGGTTCAGTAGTTTCCGAGTCTATAGGGGGCAAACAAACACACAACCATATATATATATATATATATATATATATATATATATATATATATATATATATATATATATATTTAATCGGAAGGACAGGAAGAGAGAGGGAGAGTGTGCGTGTGTATATGTGAGCAACGTAGTGAGAGAGAGAGAGAGAAAAAAAGAGAAAGAGAGATTGATAGAGAGAGAGAGTGTTTTGTTACAGAGAGAGAGAGAGAGAGAGAGAGAGAGAGAGAGAGAGAGAGAGAGAGAGAGAGAGAGAGAGAGGCTCTTGAACATAGCACACAGCATAGAAAACAGCATTTTGGAAAATCTGGCCAAGATCCAGGAGATACAATTGGCCAACAAGGAAATCACCCACAAGAGGATACTAAATTCCAGATGATTCCTTTCAGTTCCTAATAAACAATACGCCTTGTTAAGATTTGCAACTTCGCTCACAAATTTTAGGAATGTTTATTGTGTAGATACGCCCTTGCGTCACCAAAACCTGGAGCCAGTAAAATCCCCGGACATTCATGAAGATTTGAATAAATTGGAAAGGTTCCGGATGTTGCGGACATTATAAATGAGACGAAGACAATTTAAAGAATGACGTAATATAATCGGTTGCTATGCGACGCGATATTAAGTGTCTATGCATAAAATGTAGGCAAAATTATAACGGATAAAGCTAAGACTCTGAAGGCAGTCTTTGAACGAATGACAGTTGTAGATACTCAAAGAAAGCTTCCCCTACAGATACAATCGAGGAGAGTAATCAATGAGTACACACTAGGAAAGCAGTATATCCACCATGTTAATGATACAATGTTAGTAAGATTATCTAATTATTCATAGTATAATTTCTATCATAGTCACGACACAAATCAAATCAAAATGTGGAACATTACAAAGTAAATATTGATTATACAAACAATATACATATTAAATAACAAATATATATACTCACATAACTAAATTAACACTATAATCCCAATAATAAAACTGAGGGTTACACAGGAAATATCTGGGTGATTACTACTACTGTGTGTGTATTGTCCATCAAGATGATGATGACAACTCTTTTTCATCAAGTATGAGTACAAAGATGACTGATGAGGCCGATGTGGATCCGACAAGTTTTTGGACAGTGAGGACGGGGAATGAGCGTTGTGTCAGGGAAGGGATCTCCAGCAGTCGCCTTTCTGTCCATCCTTTTCTTAACCAGTCTCGCTGTTCTGTTTGCTTCACATGTAGCTGCGCCCTTGTGTAGAGCTGCACGCCATCATTTCGGTCTTGAGAGGCAGCCTCCCAATTGGTGTCGTTCATCCGAAATGATTTGAGTGAAGACTTCAAAGTGTCCTTAAAGCATTTCTTTTGCCCGCCTTGGGAACGTTTCCCATTTTGCAGCTCACTATAGAAGAGTTTTTTAGGGAGCCTGTGATCTGGCATGCGTGCCACGTGACCAGTCCAACGAATTGTATACTAATTACTACTACTGTTAGTAAATACAAGGGAGCCTGCCGATTTGAATGTCGTGGGCGCAGCTCCTGATGGGATAGGACTTATTTAAAAAAAAAGACCTTTGGCTATCAGGTCGATCCAATCATGAGTGGGTACGAGGTGCAGTCTAGGGAAGTAAAGGTGACCTGCAGGATGTTGACCACGTTATTTACCAAGTGCTGATTGGTCTATACAAGATAGGTCTAGCCCTGTACGCCCAATATGACTGAAAGCGTGGAAAAAGGTCATTCACATTATTACTGTCACTAGTAGATACAATGTCAGCTATGTGTAACAGCGAATGATGTGTTACAAAATGAAACTTATTTCCAGGTCGACAAAAC
>CAJHNH020000032.1:308789-333789 GCA_905116865.2 Candidula unifasciata
CTGTACCGTTGGTACTCCACTTTTCCAATTTTATACGTGTCTAGAAAATAGCTCGAGAAGACAACATACACTTATATTTATATCTGCAGCCCTAAATCGACAGGCTCAAAGAGCCAACCCTGTTCCTTGCCTACACCGCAAAAGTGGTAAACACAGACAATAATGGTTGTCAAGCGAGTATTTAACCCTTTCAGCCCGGTAATCTAAAAAAAAACATGGGGTGGAGTTACACTGACTTGCCTGGGATGTCCCGTTTTCTGCCCAACATGTTAAAGGGATGTCTCGGTTTCAGCTGAGGGTATTATGGTCACCCAACATAAACTTCACTTGCCCTTAAGTAGTAAAACGGTCTTTATTTTTAACGCTTACATCAAATATGGCTGTAGTAACAGACGTCATGTCACTTCCGGTTGTTAGAGGTGGGATCTCCTGCAACTGGAAACAAGAAACGGTGTCGGTGGAGCAGGTGCATGCCTGGA
Source organism: Candidula unifasciata (assembly GCA_905116865.2). Taxonomy (NCBI): domain Eukaryota; kingdom Metazoa; phylum Mollusca; class Gastropoda; order Stylommatophora; family Geomitridae; genus Candidula; species Candidula unifasciata. Next base: position 309,269 of record CAJHNH020000032.1, read on the forward strand.
AGACGAAAATTAAAGTTAAATTATAGAAAATATGGCACGAATTCTACAAGATACGCGCACCATAAATAGGGAAAAGGGGTGGGGATGGATGTAGGTATTCGAAGAAAACAATGTGAATTTGATCAAACTCGCTTATAATATTTAACATATTCTTTCCTTCGATACCAGGCATGTGTCAATAGGAACTCTCTCTATTCTAAGAATTTATTACTATATAAAAAAATCTAAGGCCCCCTCCCCCCGCCCCACACACACACACATGAGTAACAATAATAGCATTATAAGATATTAAGATTTAAAGTAAGAATGCAAAAACAATGCATGAGTTTAACAAATGCATTAGACAAAAACAATTCATCAAAGTATATAATGCCAGTCTTACCAGTTTGCCAGTCCTGACCCAAGGGCGCGAGTCATAGACACGGACAGCAGCTCACATCAGTTAGCTTTAGGCTTCAGAAATGAGGTATCTGAGAAAGGTGGTCCAAGTGACAAGAAGGGACACAGTTCACGACCAGATAATTGAAATCCGTGCCTCACACACTCGAACGGTTCAGTTACAGCTACTATGGTTAAGAATGACGACATCCATAGAAATATAAAGTGACACTAGACTGCTTTTCGAGCGCAATATGACATAGATAGCAACGACACTGAGACATACTATGTATGCAGAATGGGAGAGAATCGGCCACCATGGCAGGCATGAGAGGCCAACTACCATGTAACCAGATCTCTGGGACGACCCAGAGACAGGGTTGCCATATTGACATTTTTTATGCCAGATTCCCCAAATTTGGCATATTTGAAATTGAACTGGCATAAGATAATGAACTGGCATATTGTGGCATATTAGGCTTTCTCCTGGCTTCTCAATATCAACATGTGCTCACATTTGCTTCATGGTTCCTCCGTTAGAAACAAGCAGATTTACTAAAAGCAATGTAGACCTACAGTTAATATCTCTATTTCAGTTTGACTTTGTTGTGATGTCCTGGTACGGACTAACTGAGATTCGCACCATTTCTTATTGTATTTGTCTCCCTGAACGGATCGTGACCTCGATAAACCAAGGCCTTCTGTAATTTACGTTAATTTACTAGAATAAATGTGGGATATAAAACCAAAACCCACCACTGATACCAAATGATTCAGACTGTTCATAAACTACGTGAGGACAGAAAATAGAGGGATAGACCTAGTTCTATCTGTAATAGATATTATTACTTTTACTAATGGCCACATCATCCAAAAAATGGAAAGCGTCTGATGACATCGCAAGTATAATAGTAACTGGAAGGAAACATACACACGGCTCAAAAGATCTTCAGACGGATCAGAGGCAGCATATTGTAAACTGTGTCAGTGCACTGCTGCACCAAGAATTAGTAGCATATAAAATTATGGAAAATCCGAAAAACACAGGATGAAAACTACGTCAAAAAGCCAGTCACAGCTTTTTACAACGATGACTCCTATGCAAAGTAATGATAAAGTTAAAGGCAGCAGAGTTGCAACTTGTTGTATGCATGACCTGCCGTTGTGCAATAGGCAAAATTGATCATCTGAGTGAAATCACGAGAGCGCATGGTCGGGGGAGTACACTGGAGCACATACAGTTGCATAGAACTAAATGTTCATGCCTAATAAAAAATATTATATCGCCTGCACTAAAGGGTGGCCTTACTCAGGATTTTCGGACTAAGAAATATGCCATCATTAAAGGTGAGTTGTAAAGATTTCATCCCATATGAGAAAATACTCAAAGATTTTACATCCGAAAAGGTTTACGCCGTGTCTTCCACTTCTACCAGTGAGGATGACAGTGAAAAATTCAATCTAGAGCTTTTGATGTGAAGCGAGTACAATGTTACACTTTATGTGGAATTTTCTGGCATATTTCGGGAAATGGTTTGGCATAAAATGAAGTTTTTTTTCCTGGTAACCCTGCCCAGAGTTCTCTGGGAAGACATCACGTGACGTCCCTGACTTACAGACGATAAAGAAATGAGTTATGTTGACTCTCATCACTGCATAGGAGACAGGCCATTAGGATTAAATCTCAGTTGCTGAGCGTTTGACCATTGGTCTCTACAATCTGGTGTTAGTACAACACTGTTGTTGTATCATTATCATCAATATTATCATAATATTCACCATTATCGCTGGACCACTATCATCCTCGTCATCATCATCATCATCGTCACCACCATCATCATCATAACCACCACAATGCACATCTCGCTTTACTTTCGTTCTACTTGTATATAGCTCTTGTGTGGTTTAAACAAAGACAGTGTGGGGGGGGGGGGGGGGACAGTCTTTGTGCCCGAGGTTTAAGAACGCATGGCCCAGTGCTGTCTCCAGGGACTGTTCAGGTTCAAATTTCATCTTTTCCTCCGACAGGAAAAAAAAAAAATGCCCACCTTTACCGAGTGTGATTAGGTTCTTAGCATGGTCTCCACGAGTACAGTGTGGCAAGCAGAAAGTCCATTCGACAGGCAACCGCTCGAGATACTTGGGGCTGATCGAGTAAGCAAGGGAAAGACCGAGCTGGACTCCTGATCAGTTGTGTACCAGAGTCAGAAGAAGACAGTCGTGATGTGTAGTTTTAATTAAATGTAGTCAACGTCGAGTACATGAGTATTGTGTCATATTTGTGGAAGTGAACAGCGATTGAATAATTGAGATGAATAGAAGAAATAAACTGGCAGAATGTCTATAGAAATCTGAGTGGCGTTTCAGTTGTTAATTGTACGAAGCTGTATTTGTTCCAAAGTAAACAATCAATAGTAAAAGTGACCCAGCTAGCATTCAAGCAAACTCTCTCATTCAAAACCAGCTTTGTTACAGCGAGGTTACTGCCCGGGTCTCTCACATGAGCACCCGGCGTCCTTGAACGTTGGCCCGTCGCTCTGCATCATGCTCATCAACACTTTATAAAGTTGGAAATTTAGTACTTTACTTTTGATCAACAGAAATGATGTCTCAGTGTCGTTGCTATCTATGTCATATTGCGCTCGAAAAGCAGTCTAGTGTCACTTTATATTTCTATGGATGTCGTCATTAAACTAACTCAAGTTATACACTTTTCTATATAATTATATAATTAATATACTAAAATAAACATGTACATACCGAAACGTTATAAGGGCAGACTTGAACTTCGGTAGCTGTATAACAGGCCAAGGCGAGACACACAATCAACACATTATTCCCTAAGGTATCCATGTCTATTTTGCTGACCAATAAAACCAGGAAGCTAAATTAGTACTTGATAATTTTTTACACTGACATAAAAAATAAATAAATAAAAAAAAACATTATGAGTAAAATGTCTTGTCACTACAGTTACAGAACCACAGGGTGTACAACGAAAAACCATATATGTACACTAAAGAACCATACATATACACCAAAGAAATATATCATCATCATCATCAGGTGCCTTGCCGAGTGGCGTGGGCGATCATGCCTCTCCATAATCCGCGATCTCCTGCAGCATGTATCAGTTCGTGTGCCGACACACCTCCATGCCATGCAACAAGACTGTCAAGCATCTTCTCTCGTTGTCTTCCTCTATCCCTCCTTCCACAGATCTTTCCAGTGGTCACAACATGTTCTATTTTCCCTCTTCTCATAACATGGCCGAAAAATGATGACTGTCTCCTTCTGATGTCAGTGATAAGTTGTCTTCGGTCTCCCGCCTCTTTTAAAACCTCTTGGTTGCTCTTTTGGCTGTCCAAGGTATTCTAAGCATTCTTCTGTAAAACCACATCTCTGAGGCCTCCAAAAATTGTTTGGCCTGCCTACCGATTGTCCAGGATTCACATCCATATGTTAAAACTGGATGTATGTAGCAAGCAAGAATTCTTTTTCTAACTCTCAATGACAAGGATATATTGCACAAGATGTTTTTCATTTTATAAAATGCAGTTTTTGCCTGTCCAATTCTGTTTCTTATTTCAGTTATCCATCTTCCATCTGATGTTATCCATGTGCCCAGATACTTAAATTTCTGTACTTGTCTTAAAATAACACCATTGACTTTTATTACACATTTAGGAATAATTTGTTTCTTTGATACCACCATTACTTCTGTCTTCCCATTATTCAAACTGAGGCCCATTCTTCCACTTTCTAACACCACAATGTCTATCATTTCCTGTAATTCTTTCTGACTTGTTGCTATCAAGACTGTGTCATCAGCATAACGTAAATTGTTTATATTGTGCCCACCAACCACGATTCCGGGCATATCAATTAAAGATCTCATAATATATTCACTGTATATTAAAAACAAATCAGGTGAAAGTACACATCCCTATCGTACGCCCCTCTTTATGCTTTGAAATGTACCTAAACAGTTGTTAATTCTTATAGCTGCTGTTTGCTGCCAATACATATTCTTTATTATTCTTAGATCTTTCCCATCAATGTTTAATTTTTTGATTACTTCTTCATGCTTCACAGAGTCAAATGCTTTTGTATAGTCTATGAAGCATAAGTACAAATCAGTCTTTACTTCTATAGCTCTTTCTGACAATGTCCTTAGGATGTATATGGCATTGTATATGGCATTGTTTGTACCTTTTCCTTCTACAAATCCACATTGTTCATCGCTGATTTCTGGTTTAATTTTGTTTCTTATTCTTCTCATAATTATTCTCAGTAAAATCTTAGTCATGTGACTCATAAGACTTATTGTGCGATGGTCTTCACATTTTAAAGTGCCTGGTTTCTCCGGCAGAGCTATAAATATGGATTTTAAAAGGTCATTTGGAATATACCAACTGTTATAAATATCATTTAAAAGTTTAGTTATTATTTCAATTCCAAAATTTCCCAGTGCTTCGATTTCTTCCAGTGAGATGTTGTCTGGCCCGGGTGCTTTTCCTTTTTTCATATGATGTATTGCATCCTCAACTTCTGCAGTCATTATTGGTGGACCATCATTGTTGTTCTGCAGTTCTACGTCTGGTCTATTATCATCATACAATTCCCCTATATACTCTGTCCATCTGTTAATTATATTACTATGTCCCATTAATAAGTCACCATCCTTTGATATCAAACATCCAGTGCTGTTACGTGTCATCTTTTCCTGTTAACATATTTATCTGTTGGTACATGGAATGTGAGTCTTTCCCGTGATTTTCCCCAATCTCTGTACACATTTGATTCAGCCAGGCTTCTTTAGCCACTTTGCATTTGTTCACTATTTCTTTTTGTATTCTAGAGTATTCTTCTTTATCATTCTTTTTCTTCCTTCTTTCATCCATCAACTGCAGAATTTCGGTTGAAAACCATTTCTTTTTTGCAACTGTATGGGTTGGTGGGATTGTCTCTTTTGATGTCTGCTGAATTGACTCACGCAACATATCCCACTGTTCATCAATTGTTTGTATAATTTCCATTGCATTATACCGGTTTTGTACAGTGACGTTGTACTGTTCCTTAATTTCTTTATCCGTTCTAAGAATTCCTAAATTTAACTTGATGTTCTGTGGTGTTTTTTTAATGTTCTTTAGTTTTATTCTAATTTTTCCTACAACTAGAACATGGTCACTAAAGCAGTCTGCCCCTGGTCTAGTTTTAGCTCCAACTAAGCTGCTCTGAAATCTTCTTGAAATCAAAATATAATCAATCTGATTGCGGACATTATCACCAGGACTTTTCCAAGTCCACAATCTTCGAGGATGGTGTTTAAACCAGGTGTTACCTATTATCATGCTGCGCGACTCAGCCCATGCTATTAATCTGTCACCTCTCACATTCTTTTCTCCTAGTCCATATCCACCCGTTATTCCGTACACTTTTTCACTTCCTACTTTTGCGTTGAAATCTCCAAGTACCATTGTTACTTCACAATTTTTGCATTGATCAACAGCCATGTCTAACTCATCATAAAATGCGTCAATGTCTTCCTCTAAACTATCTGCTGTTGGGGCATAAATCTGTACTAAGTTGATGTCAAACGGTCTGCCGCGAAGTTTTACTAATAGTACTCTATCTGATATTGTCCAAAATCCTTTAACAGTTTTTGAGTTCTTTGGATCCAAAATAATACCAACTCCCTTGCTATATTCTTTCCCTCCCGAGTAGATAATTCTGTGCTGATCTGAATACTTTTCCCCTGCTCCTGGCCATCGCATTTCACTAATTCCTAGTATGTTGATGTTCATTCTCTTCATTTCCATCTTGATGTTATCCAGTTTTCCGTTTTGCACGAGTGTTCTGACATTCCATGTACCAATTTTCATGATGTTTCTACCATTTACTTTTTCTACAGTAGCTGGATGACGGTCGGGTATCACCCGTAGAACATGATGCTCCCTACCGGACGAGGTGATTCCACCGGAATCCCCATTCACGTCGTTATCTAAATACGTATTATTTTGAGGCATGATTTTCTTGGGATGGTACAGCGGTGGTTTCCCCTTGCCTTCCGCCGGTTTGTATATGGTTTGACCCCAATAGCCTTTGTCTAAAAAGACTTACCCTGCAAGGCAGCAGGGGGGAGAGGTTATGGCGCCTCTTACCCGCCGATGGCCATGTCGTAGAGTTTTGAGGTATTTTATAGAGTTAGCTGTCCCACCAACTAACTCGCCTCCTCTCAATGACCATCACCTGTTTTGGTCCACGGCCACTTATTCAATATATTCGTGGCTAACCTCTATATCTAGAAGCCTTTCCACCATCCGCCACCTGGTGGACGCGCCTAGTAGTAGGACAGGCTCCTACCCCAGGAAAGAAATATATATACAAACAAATACCATACATGTAAACTAAAGAACCTTGCACGTATGCTAAAGTACCATCCATGTATGTATATCATCCATATATGTAAACCATAGAACTAAGTACACTTTCGCATAGCAGAACCACATAAGGCAAACATGAACCACAGTTTACTACATTGAATAACCCCCTCTGTTCATGAAAGAATCCTAAAAGTAAACAAAATAGCCATATGTTAACACTAAAAAGCCCCCCCCCCCCCCCCCACACACACACACACACACACACACACACACACACACACACACACACACACACACACACACACACACACACACACACACACACACACACACACACACACACACACACACACACACACACACACACACACACACACACACACACACACACACACACACACACACACACACACACACACACACACACACACACACACACACACACACACACACACACACACACACACACACACACACACACACACACACACACACACACACACACACACACACACACACACACACACACACACACACACACACACACACACACACACACACACACACACACACACACACACACACACACACACACACACACACACACACACACACACACACACACACACACACACACACACACACACACACACACACACACACACACACACACACACACACACACACACACACACACACACACACACACACACACACACACACACACACACACACACACACACACACACACACACACACACACACACACACACACACACACACACACACACACACACACACACACACACACACACACACACACACACACACACACACACACACACACACACACACACACACACACACACACACACACACACACACACACACACACACACACACACACACACACACACACACACACACACACACACACACACACACACACACACACACACACACACACACACACACACACACACACACACACACACACACACACACACACACACACACACACACACACACACACACACACACACACACACACACACACACACACACACACACACACACACACACACACACACACACACACACACACACACACACACACACACACACACACACACACACACACACACACACACACACACACACACACACACACACACACACACACACACACACACACACACACACACACACACACACACACACACACACACACACACACACACACACACACACACACACACACACACACACACACACACACACACACACACACACACACACACACACACACACACACACACACACACACACAACACACACACACACACACACACACACACACACACACACACACACACACACACACACACACACACACACACACACACACACACATATATATATATATATATATATATATATATATATATATATATATATATTCTAACATACCGAGTATTAACATTAAAGAATCACATAAGGAAAGGGGGAAAATACCCAGAATCTTTACAACACTAAGCAGCCTTTATCGTTTAATTATTTGAAACAGGGCCCATAAGCATTTTGTAAAGGGCCCTTTTATACGCCTCAAGTGTATTGGGTATATGGTGCTAAATCTATTTATAAACCAGGCGAAACGTACATCACAGATAATTTCACAAAATCCTCAAACAAAACGAAATACTGTACGTACCTGTGTAGTTATCGGTGTGTTGTAACTCCAAAGCTGGGAGCCCTGTTAACTGCCAACATAAAGAACACACTGGAAATAACATGCGTCCCTTATCTGTGAAATGTGTCTGTGATGAGGCCTCTCTTTACCGGTTGATTAGGACAAACACGAGGGGCGGTGTGGCTTCAAATGAAAAACTTCAAAGTAGGATAACAATTACAATAACAAGCCGTTGCTTTATAACATGACAATATTGTTGTAAGGGATGTAAAGAGTGTCAAGCGTAACAGTGAAGAGAACACGGTGAAGTCATAATGCTAGTGTAAAGACAGCCGCTCCACGTTTGACATGCATCGGCTGAGGATTAGAATTCTGTTATCTGTTTTTTTTTTTTTCTTTTAAAATCAGGGAAGGGGTGAAACCTACAGGAATTCATACACAAATGAAAGTCTTGTATGAAGATGCATGCCTGTTAGTCTAGCAAGTGTATCAGTGGAGTAAAAAGTTAAAAGAGGTGGAATAGATAGTTTGAAAATGTGGAGTAGATAGTTTAAAGAGGTGGAATAGATAGTTTGAAAATGTGGAGTAGATAGTTTGAAGAGCTGGAATAGATAGTTTGAAAATGTGGAAGAGATAGTTTGAAAATGTGGAATAGATAGTTTGAAAATGTGGAGTAGATAGTTTGAAAAGGTGGAGTAGATAGTTTGAAAAGGTGAAATAGATAGTTTGCAAATGGTGTGACCTTTGCAACAAACCGATCACGTCCAGGTGAGGCACTCTAAGTAGTGGATACATAGGATCTCGTAATGAAAACTCCCGATTACATCACAATATGGGTTTTTTCAATTCACCGATTAATTTCTTCAGGTTTTACCCCTTAAAGATCTTATAACAAAACGCTGCTCCTCTTTGGTGCTTGTCAAAACGGGGCGGCCATTTTAAAACCGTCATTGTGACATCATGTTTTCACTGCACCATGATTTTACATGCTTGCAATCCTTAACAACGTCATTGTGACATCATGTTTTCTCTGCACCATGATTTTACATGCTTGCAATCCTTAACAACGTCATTGTAACATCATGTTTTCTCTGCACCATGATTTTACATGCTTGCAATCCTTAACAACGTCATTGTGACACCATGTTTTCTCTGCACCATGATTTTACATGCTTGCAATCCTTAACAACGTCATTGTGACACCATGTTTTCTCTGCACCATGATTTTACATGCTTGCAATCCTTAACAACGTCATTGTGACACCATGTTTTCTCTGCACCATGATTTTACATGCTTGCAATCCTTAACAACGTCATTGTGACACCATGTTTTCTCTGCACCATGATTTTACATGCTTGCAATCCTTAACAACGTCATTGTGACATCATGTTTTCTCTGCACCGTGATTTTACATGCTTGCAATCCTTAACAACGTCATTGTGACACCATGTTTTCTCTGCACCATGATTTTACATGCTTGCAATCCTTAACAACGTCATTGTGACATCATGTTTTCTCGGCACCATGATTTTACATGCTTTACACTTTTGAAATCCCTAACAACGATACTGACTGGTTACAAGACAATGCCGTGAATATTGTTATTTGTATCAAATTTCAATGCTTTTAATCTGTAGCCTCTTTGTATGACACAACTCATCACATCTCAACCCTGAGGGACTGCAGATCACTTCTGTAATTTATTGGTGCTCAAATACAACAGTTTTATGCTTTCAAACTGATTTTTTCTTAATTCATAAATAATCAGAAAATCCATTTATCTGAAATGATAAAGTAATAGAAAATTAAGAATTCATATACCTAGGTTAGTTAGTTGCATATACTTTACAGGACGTTGCAGAACCAACCCCAACAGCCCCTGGCTGTTGTGCGGTTTTTCTAGGCAAATTTACGTCCAGTAGTTTGCCATTGCCTACTGGACGGTCGGCTTTCTTGGTACCACTGTCGAAACCAAGGTGCATGGCCTGCAGCTGGGATCGAACCCGGCAACCCGGCATTATGAAGCGTTCGCATCGACTTAGCCATAGAGCCGACTATATACCTAGGAGGGAAAGTTAATCCACATTGGGATTCTGAAAACGATGTCAAATCGTGAATAAGCTAAGCAAACCAAGCATTTGTCATACTTAACAATATACAGTCTGATAATTAAATAATGAGACTAATTTTATTAGGGCAAAAACAACAATGCCACGCTTGAAACAAAGCATGTCAACAAAACAGCCACAATTCATTTATGATTTGGCAAAACTGTAATGGTCGCCTTGCAGAGCGGCTAGACGCGCGCTGCGGATCGGAAAGTCGTGGGTTCGTTCCCTGGCGGAGCAGGACTTTTCTTAAAAAATGACCTTGGCTCCCGGGTCGACCCAGCCTTGAGTGGGTACCGGCTGCAGTCCCGGGAAGTAGAGGCGGCCGGTGTGATGCTGACCACATAGCCCATCTTGTGCCGTTGGTCTATAAAATATAGGTCTATCAATGTATGCCCTATACGCCTAAAGGCGTGGAAAATGGTCCTTTACTTTTTTTTTTAAAAAGTAATGGCGCCCAGCTAGCAGAAAACTCGCCATCTTGTTTAGCTAGTGAATAGTTGCGCAATTACATATGTATCATGGAGCGAAGGGATGTTTATCTTTTGCATGAGGTGGCATCCAAAACTGGTATGGAAATGACTGAAGATGAAGGTTTGCTGGGATGTCCAATTTCATAATCAAATATTTATTGCCAAAGTCAGAAAACACACATATGAAGACCGATATTTGACCGTGAGAATGATTGCAGATGAAATTAATGCTGAATTTGATAAACACTGATCTTCATAAACTCATCTTATCAATGAAACTTTCACAAGAGCACAGTTACGAGTATGAAATATAACCAATGTTCACCATTAGCTGCACGCTGCACACGTAACGGCGCAACGCTCACTAGCCAAACAAAATGGCGAGTTACTGCTGGCCGGCTAGCGTTACAATTTTACCAGATCATAGACGAATGAATGGTACAGATTCGGATGAGGTAATTTGCTTCGTGGATGAATTTTTTTTTTATTGGCTATAATACAGTCAGTCTCAATATTGAATTGTCATACAGTACATGGACGGCTACCAGACTTAATTTAAAGACAAAACTCAGATTATACAAGAACAGCATTTTAGGAATAGGATTATTCAATAACAGGTTTTGGGAAATGACAGTAGGAGACGTCAGCTAGCGACTTTTCAAAAAAAAAAATGTGTAAGGAGAATGCCGCGAATATTTTAGAAAAAAAAAAAAAAATATAAACAAAGGATGACAACAAAATGTTCAACAAACGTGAGCAAGATAAGAAGATGGAGATGGCTTCTACGGGTGTGCAAAATGCCTTAAAACACTTTGACAAGGCAATATCTCCGATAGACGGCAAGTGGAAAAAAGGAGACGCAGACGGCCTGTGGAAACACGGACCAGAACAGTAAATGAAGGAATATAAAAAAAGATAAGGGATACGTTAGGCAGGAAAGCCGCGGCGAAGATCACGTGTAAATGCTTTATGTGTCATCAGTGACATGGCAAGGATACAGACACTGTTGAACGGGATTCTGCCCTATTCTCTTTTTGAATGCTCATCTAAAAAATTGCTCATTGAGAAACTGGGTTTCGTTGTTCAGACTGCAATCCTAGAAGGAAATGTTAAAAACCCACCTTTGCTCTCTTTGTACCTTAAAATCTTATTCTTATTCTACACTTTCTTTTCTACCCTTTCAGGTACTAGTAACGTCCCCCCCCCCCCCACCCCCATACACTAGTTGGCCTTTCATAAATGCTTTGCTGACCTTTCACAGGGGCTAGTTTACGTTATAGGAGTGTCACCTTGTGTTGTCTTCGGCGCTCTCACCAACGATGTCGTGCCTCCTATATTACACGATGTGACAGCTTTTGACTACCCAAAAACATATAGAACTGACCCTAACCCCCCCCCCCCCTCCCCGCCCACCCCATAGCCTCAGCCTACGCCATACTAGAGACTGCAGTCTACGTCCCGTAGTTTGAAGTAAATTCATGTCGTACTCAAAGTCCAAAAAGGCTATAGTATACGCAATGTGAGCGGTCGGCTTTGGTTATTCCAAAGATAGTGTAATATTCTTGCTGTCATCTGTCACAGACAACTGTGTCTGACTCGTTAGTCTTAGTGCTTCTGTCGCACATCGTCTCTGTTGAACACTTTCAGACCTCAGTGTTTAGCGTTTTTAGGCCCAGCTAGGGGTTGGTAATAATTGTGTGGGACCCAAAAGTTAATCAGCCAACCAAACAAAACTACCCAAACCAATTTAATAATCATACAATCAACCAACCATCCACTACAGAAAATAGCCAGTCAATCAACCAATCAGCCAACCAATTGAACAACCAACTACCCACCAAACCAGATAAAGGTTAAACGTGCTAATTTAAAGATGAGAGATTAAAGATGAGATAAATGGTTTTATTGCATGGGAGTTTATTCCATTTGACTCGGGTTCCTTGCACGAAACGACCAGCAATTGCCAAAAGCATCGCTCAAAGCAGGAAGTCCGTAGCTCCAGCGACAATCCCTGGTGATATCCGTAATCAGCTGCACTTGTGAGCTGAACGACGCAGCCGTGAAACGAATCCGTGATCTTCAGAGCGTCAATACCAGCCGACCAAATAACGAATCCTTGATCTTCAGAACATCAATACCAGTCGACCAAATAACGAATCCGTGATCTTCAGAACATCAATACCAGTCGACCAAATAACGAATCCGTGATCTTCAGAACATCAATACCAGTCGACCAAATAACGAATCCGTGATCTTCAGAACATCAACACCAGTCGACCAAATAACGAATCCGTGATCTTCAGAACATCAATACCAGTCGACCAAATAACGAATCCGTGATCTTCAGAACATCAATACCAGTCGACCAAATAACGAATCCGTGATCTTCAGAACATCAATACCAGTCGACCAAATAACGAAATAAATAAATCCAGCTAAAGCATCAACCAATCAATCAATCAGTCAATCAACTAACCAGTCACCACGAATTCAGTCAACAATATCAATCAATCCATCCATTAACTAACCAGTCACCACGAATTCAGTCAACAATATCAATCAATCCATCCATCAACTAACCAGTCACCACAAATTCAGTCAACAATATCAATCAATCCATCCATCAACTAACCAGTCACCACAAATTCAGTCAACAATATCAATCAATCCATCCATCAACTAACCAGTCACCACGATAACAGTCAACGAAATCAAGCAATCAAACAATCAACTAGCCAGCCAAGCAACCAAGAAATTGCCAACTATCTAAGCTAAAAATCAACAATTAAGAAAAACTGAATAAATTCAACTGAAATGCGAATAGCTTCTTCCGATACATTGTGTGTATTTCATGGCCGCTGGAAGCTCACCATCATCAGGTGCGTTACTACAGAGTTACATCAACAGAAAATAAAGCACACAAAACTAAATAAAAAAATTAAAAAAAAAAAACAGATCTAAGAAGCAACCACCAGTTCACCAAACCAGCATTGAACCAATCAGCTAGCCAGCGACCAAACCAGCATTGAACCAATCAGCTAGCCAGCGACCAAACAAGCATTGAACCAATCAGCTAGCCAGCGACCAAACCAGCATTGAACCAATCAGCTAGCCAGCGACCAAACCAGCCGACACACAACAAAGCAACCAACTTGCCAATCAACCAAACGACCAACGAACCAACAACCAACCGACCAGCCTGCCTATCACAGAAAAATGTGTACGTTAAAAAATGTTATCTGCAAAAGTAAGTAAATTACCATTGTCCTCGCCTTCAGACTTATTGCATATATAGGGCTAGACCTACGTTTTATAGACCAATCAGCACTTGTGTGTGATGTGGTCAGCATCACACCGGCCGTATTAACTTCCCAATACTGCACCTGGTACCCACTCAAGACTGGGTTGACCTGGGAGCCAAGGTCATTTATGAAAAAACAAAAGTCCGGCTCCGTGAGGACTCAAATCCACGACCCTCCAACCGCAGGCGAGCGGCGTCTGACCGCTACAACACGCTGACACCCAAAGATATCTTATTTATATTCAGTTTAGGTTTCCTGCCTGAAATTTTGGAATAATTGATACTGAATTGCGTCAGTCCCCTCCACCATTAAACAAACAAAGCCAATAATTAGGCAACATAAATAACGCATATATTCCATTCAGCTTTTAACAACGGCATTATCAAGTAAAAATAAGCTGCATTACTAATATGCGCCAGGCCTTCGAATACATTTTTTATGCATATTGAGTTACACTATGAGCTTATTTTATGTATATGTGCATACATTGCGAAAACCTTTCAAAGTAACGTAAACAATTCTTGGGATTTTGTTGCAAAATTAGTTTTCTAATGGTGGATTCTGTGCAGAATTTGCGTTGACATAGAAAGTCAGCAGTTTTCCAGCACACTGGCTAGACTGCATATTGGTTTTATTATAAAGTTATCTATATAGAGATAGTTTCAGTTGCTTCAATGCAATCTCACCTGTGTTGGTGACATAGCTACTGAGAGTAACGCTGAGACTAAATCTGAACCTGGGTCGGTAGATAACGATCGAAAATAGGCGAAGCAACCTGGTGGCTCAGGTCCCCTTACGACCCCCTCCCACCCCTTTCACCCCACCACCTCCCAATTAAAATGGACAACAAACTTTTATGAAAGCCAGGGCACTGAGATTTAAAAAAAAAATGAAATGTCTGACATATTTCAAGATATCGAGCACAAATATGGTCATGATTAAGCGAAACTGGCGATAGTTTCTGAGAGTTCTAAAGAATAAAATATTGATATGTTATAGAGTAAAATATTTTAGTTCATGCAGATATTGCTCTCTCTCTCTCTCTCTCTCTCTCTCTCTCTCTCTCTCTCTCTCTCTCTCTCTCTCTCTCTCTCTCTCTCTCTCTCTGTATCTCCCATCCCCTTTTCCCCCTATCTGGAAAACATGATGTAAATAAATGCTAACATTCGTACTACATGCAGGATAAGTAGTTTATGCTCGACCATCTCTGAAACTCCGAAAGAAAAGCCAAGCAATACATTTCAGTGACATTCTCGTGTTCATTGCCCACACTTAGTAACCATTGGCTGTTTTTATGTCAGGGTCATGTTTTCCAGAATAATTCTTTAATGCTCTTTTTTGAAGGCGGCTTATTTTGAACACCAGTCCAGCGGCTTTATGTGACTTGAATAGACGTCAAATAAAACAAACAGCGTTACCAGCCAACCTTAATGATACTGTCGTGTTTGCATTTATCATATCTTAGAATAACAGTTACTGAGTCTGTGCTTCCTGTTAGAGTGTATGTGCTGCCAGGGATGACGCAAATTGTTTCCTGGCTAGAAACATCAACTCAGGTTTGGGGTCAGAAAGACTCTGGGGGTGACGGAACAAAAATAAACGTGGAAAGATATTCACAATGGCGCCGGAATCTGAAGGCCAAGCCTTTTTGTTGGATGAGGGGAGGGGCCGGGAGCTCGGAATAATACAAATGAAAATAATAATAACAACAATAAAGTAAAACACTTTTTTCTACGCCTGCAGGAGTATTGGGCATATATGGCTAGACCTACTTCTAATAGACTGGGTGATGGGTCAACATAATGACGGTCGCCTTTACTTCACAGGGCTGTACCGGGCACCCATTTAAGGCTGGTCTGACCTTGCAGCAAAGACCATTTTTGAAAAAAAAAAAAAATCTGGTTCTGTCAGGACCCAGACCAAGTCCTGACGATCCATGGCTTTTAACCGCGACACCGCAGCGTC
The DNA here is from genome assembly GCA_905116865.2 of Candidula unifasciata. NCBI lineage: Eukaryota > Metazoa > Mollusca > Gastropoda > Stylommatophora > Geomitridae > Candidula > Candidula unifasciata. The sequence goes on from CAJHNH020000032.1 coordinate 325,572, forward strand.
TCCTAATGATAATAATAATAATTACAATAATAATGATCATAATAATATAGCGTCTGGTTCAAAGCCGATTTGAAAATGTGAACAGACACAGACACACACAAACACACACTCCCACACATAAGTAGAGTACTGGTAAAGCATTATAATACCAAAATGCAATCATGCAAAACCCAGCTAATGGTAATCAGACATTCAGAAAACTGAAGACAATCGATACTTTAATTATACGGCTCTACCAGTTCCGTTCAATGTGGCGGTCTATTCGCACGGATTTACTTCCTATGTGTTGTGCTTACTAATGTCGACAGTCTATGATTACGTCAATACAAATGTAAAGGAGTTATAATGATTGACCAGTAACTGTGGAGTCCTTCAGACAGAAAATAGGGGCTTTTGAGATTCTCATACTATGGACAAAGAAGAAGAGAAGTACTGATATTTCAAAAGATCTGAATATCAGGGAGGATTGGCTAATAGACAGCATCTTGTCTTGGAATCTGAAATATTTTGGTCATATCAATCGCAATGGCGAATTGAAAAAAAAACAACAACAATAGCAGAAGGCATAGTGCCAGGAAGGATGGACTTGCTAGTCACACTCGCCATCGCCATGGGCTGTAGGTTCCATGTCTCCTCATGACGCAACACAACACTATCGTCTGGAAAGGACTGAAAGGTGCCAATCATTATATTTTGAGGCAACCGCCGTGGTCTAGTGGCTAGACAATTGCCTGCGAATCGGAAGGTCGTGGGTTCGGGTGCTGACAGAGCCGGACTTTCTTCGGAAATGACCATGGCTTCCACATCAACCCAGTCTTGAGTGTGTACCAGGTACAGTCCTGGTAAGAAAAGACGGTCGGCGGGACGCTGACCATATCTCCTACCGAGTGCCAGTCTATAAAATATAGGTCCAGTCTTATATTCCCAATACGCCAGAAGACATGTTAAAGGGTGCTGTACTTTAACTGTGATCTTTTTACGAAGTATGTAAAGTCAGTAGTAGTATAGACAGTTAGTTAAACTATGGCCTAGGGTGTCGCATAGGGCAGAGGTCATAGCTGTGCATGTCTGGTAGTACATTGCCACCTGTTTTAGGTATGGAATGTTCATTAGTCCCATTGTTGCGCCCTCTGTGATGATGGTTCCACGCAAGGTTTCTCTTGATCTTCCTCATTTTCTTTTCCATTCCGGTGTCCATATTAAGGCTTGATGGGAAGTTCAGTCTTATCCATTTTGAGTGCATGACCGATGTAGTTCCAGCGGCGCTTTCTTATAAATTGAATACGTTGTGTTGCTTGGTCTCTTGTGAGAGTAGTAAAGGCGAGACGGAGCGTCTCTTAAAAGATGTTGGACAAACGGCTGACTACTGGCGCTCTGAAAATGTTTCTAGCCAGCGTTTGCTGATGCAAATTTCCAATTTCTAGACCTGGACTCCAAAGGTTATGTCGCCCATCTAGTGAGCTGAGCGTTTAGTGTGACATCATGAACCGTGAATTTCACTTTTGTGTGTGTTTCTGTGGCTCCCGACACTGCAATGTGTTGTTATAAAAACAAAAAATAAAAAAAGCAATTGAAGGACCCTTTTACAGGCCCTCAGGCAGACTGGGTATATAGGGCTAGACCTATATTTCTCGAGCAATCGGCACTCGATGAGAGATGAGGTCAAAACAATGCCGGCTGCCCCTATTGCCTAAGACTTTACATAGCACTCTATTAGGAATGGATAGATTCGCTTCCAGACGGAGCCGGACTGTTTTCAAAAATGACCTTGACCTGTAGGTCGACCCAGCCTTGAGTGGGTACCAGGTGCAGTCCTGGAGAGTAAAGGCGACCGGCGTGATGCTAATCACACCATCCACCTAGTAGCGATTGATGTATACAGATATAAGTCTAGCCCTTTATTCCAAATAAGCCTAACGGCCTGGAAACGGGTCCTTTACTTTTATATTTAGACGTCTCTGTCTCTAGATGACGGCGGCTCCCACACCTCGGAGACCGGCTCACCCATGGTTGGCTGGTAGTCGACCTCGTCGCCGGTCGGGACAGTATTTGGGTCTGTCTCCTGTGATCACGTCAACACTGCAGGGGTCCCTTTCAGCGCTTTTGGTGGTGTGCAGTATTAATTAGTTTTATATAGCGCACAGAAATTAATCACAATTATAACCAAAATCTAAATCTTGGAATTTTCTGGTTGAATGTGACGATTTTGTAAAAATTTTCTCTCTCTTTCAAAAACTGCTGATGACGAAAATGTCCCCCACACAGTGGCAGTAGCCAGAAGTAAAGAATGCATCAACCACTAGGGTGTGAACCAGGATCACTGTGTCTAGATTGATCTTTCTGGTGGTACACAACAGTATACAGTTCTATCACTCCCCTTTTTATGAATCTTTTTTTTTTTAATCAGCAATAATTTAATAGACACTTTACAGTGCGTACCGGCAACTTGTACTTGAAATCTTGCGGCGAGTACCAGCACTTTTTATTCCCTCATAACAGCCCGGACTGTGTTCACAAGAAAATACGATATAGTTCATTACAAACCTCACCGGCACGTGAACCGTCTCCGACACCGGCACCGGTTGTGTCGGTGCGTGTAAAAACGGCCTAAGTGTATCTTTTCCACCGACAGACGAAAGTAGGATGAAACTTAAGTGGGTGCTCTCAATTCATCAAAATGGCAGCTCGCCACGTGTTTGACTACATAATTCCTAATGCTGGGTGACAAAGGGCTACTCATGTTGACATACTGATTACATATAATACTGCTGGTTCCATGGAAACCAACGACACCGTGCTGCCCGAAATAAACCCTTGTAGTCTCAACATACTCTCGGCGTTTACCATTCTCCTTGTTTTTTTATTTCATTTGTTTAGTCGAGGACCTGGCGAACGGCTGGCAGATCGGTTTGAACTCTGGGCTCTCCAGCGTAAGCCCTAGGTTCGAATCCTCGGTAAGGCAGGAGATTTTTTTCTGCCGGGGGCATAATAAAACTCTCACCTGCACAGTCGTGGCAACAGCACTAGCCATGCGACCTTAAATCCTCAGACTCAAAGACCACCCTACCTATCACAACATACATACACTACCCATCTCCTTACCACTTCATGCTCTATCTATCACTTAACATAAACACACTACCCATCTCTTTATCGTTTCAGCCCCTGCCTATCACAACATACAATACACTACCCATCTCCTTACCACTTCATGCTCTATCTATCACTTAACATAAACACACTACCCATCTCTTTATCGTTTCAGACCCTACCTATCACAACATACATACACACTACCCATCTCTTTATCGTTTCAGCCCCTGCCTATCACAACATACATACACTACCCATCTCCTTACCACTTCATGCTCTATCTATCACTTAACATAAACACACTACCCATCTCTTTATCGTTTCAGACCCTACCTATCACAACATACATACACTACCCATCTCCTTACCACTTCATGCTCTATCTATCACTTAACATACACACACTACCCATCTCTTTTTCGTTTCAGACCCCACCTGTCACAACATACATATACTACCTATCGATCTCTTTATCACACCAGACACCATCTGTCACTTAACATACATACATTTACTAGCCATCTTTTTATCACTTCAGATGCCAGCCATTATTCAAAATGCATAAACTAACCCCATCCAAAATCAATTTATTGATCATTCAATGTCAATTACGGAAGAAAATGTTTCGCAACAGGTCATCTCATCAAATAGAATGTAAGCATATTAAATATTTCTCTTCCGTCGGCGCTGTTAAGTATGCTTCTCTGGCTCACAGGTCACGGCGCATTGTGTAACGTCAATACCTGGTTTGCTTTTAAGAAAAATTATTTTTGCCAAAATGTGAGGAAAAAATCCCCGAGAGCTTTTCTGATCAATCAGAAACATCGAGTACGCATGTTTGTTAGATTTAATACATTGAATTTCCCAGTATGGGTTCCGGGGCCCTATTATAGGGAAAACAAGAAGGGGGAGGAGGAGAAGGAGGAAGAGCAGCAGCAGAAGAAGCAGAAGTAGAAGAAGAAGAAGAAGAAGAAGAAGAAGAAGAAGAAGAAGAAGAAGAAGAAGAAGAAGAAGAAGAAGGAGAAGAAGAAGAAGAAGAAGAAGAAGAAGAAGAAGGAGAAGAAGAAGAAGAAGAAGAAGAAGAAGAAGAAGAAGAGAAGAAAAAAGAAGAAGAAGAAGAAGAAGAAGAAGAAGAAGAAGAAGAAGAAGAAGAAGAAGAAGAAGAAGAAGAAGAAGAAGAAGAAGAAGAAGAAAGAAGAAAAGAGAAGAAGAAGAAGAAGAAGAAGAAGAAGAAGAAGAAGAAGAAAGAAGAAGAAGAAGAAGAAGAAGAAGAAGAAGAAGAAGAAGAAGAAGAAGAAGAAGAAGAAGAAGAAAGAAGAAGAAGAAGAAGAAGAAGAAGAAGAAGAAGAAGAAGAAGAAGAAGAAGAAGAAGAAGAAGAAGAAGAAGAAGAAGACAGAAGAAGAAGAAAAGAAGAAGAAGAAGAAGAAGAAGAAGAAGAAGAAGAAGAAAGAAGAAGAAGAAGAAAAAGAAAGAAGAAGAAGAAGAAGAAGAAGAAGAAGAAGAAGAAGAAAGAAGAAGAAGAAGAAGAAGAAGAAGAAGAAGAAGAAAAAAGAAGAGAAAAGAAGAAGAAAAAGAAGAAGAAGAAAAAGAAGAAGAAGAAGAAGAAGAAGAAGAAGAAGAAAGAAGAAGAAGAAGAAGAAGAAGAAGAAGAAGAAGAAGAAGAAAGAAGAAGAAGAAGAAGAAGAAGAAGAAGAAAGAAGAAGAAGAAGAAGAAGAAGAAGAAGAAGAAGAAGAAGAAGAAGAAGAAGAAGAAGAAGAAGAAGAAGAAGAAGAAGAAGAAGAAGAAGAAAGAAGAAGAAGAAGAAGAAGAAAGAAGAAGAAGAAGAAGAAAAGAAGAAGAATAATAAGAAGAAAGAAGAAGAAAGAAGAAGAAGATGAAGAAGAAGAAGAAGAAGAAGAAGAAGAAGAAGAAGAAGAAGAAGAAGAAGAAGAAGAAGAAGAAGAAGAAGAAGAAGAAGAAGAAGAAGAAGAAGAAGAAGAAGAAGAAGAAGAAGAAGAAGAAGAAGAAGAAGAAGAAGAAGAAGAAGAAGAAGAAGAAGAAGAAGAAGAAGAAGAAGAAGAAGAAGAAGAAGAAAAGGAAGAAGAAAAAGAAGAAGAAGAAGAAAAAGAAGCTTAGCCACCCTAGAGCAGTTGGTAGTCTTGTTGTCTGCCCGGGGAGGTATAAATATATGTAACTAACTTATAAATGTACAAAGGCTCCCTAGACGTTTGTATACCTCGTCAAAGGCCTTCTGTTCAAATCTGCTCTCGGAATCAAAACGACTAATTTAGAAGTTTGCTGAAAAAGAATGTTCTGAACGGAAAGACAAATATATCACAGCCTAGCTGAAAGCCACAACAGAATAAACGAACCGCCCCTTTAGGATAGGCTTGAACGTGAATAAGAGGTTAATGATGATCTGTAATTATTATTTTTTTTTCATCTGCACTTGGACTGATTTCTACCGATGAATCCACTTCTGTGTGATTGATTTGATTTGATTCAAGAACCGACATCACAGCGCTCTGGGCATTCCCATAAGCACTCCGCAGCCAGCGAAGAGTTCCGATACTAATGGTGCCAGTAGCAATCTGATTAAACGTCCGTCTTGCCTTTTCTCTGAGCCTCGAGCATCTGCCTGAACCTCTCGTCACTCCCCGCTGCATTAGTCTCACCAGACTGTGGGGATCCATCTGCTCCTCCGAACTGTACACGCTCTCCCACAAGGCAATAACCACGTCTGCCACTTCTGTGAATGTCTGCAGTAATGCACCATGCAGTAAAATCATTGAGAAAAGAAGATCAAATGGTTTGGTTTATCTAGTAAGAACGCAGCCAACGCAGGCGTTAGCCCTGTAACGATCTGATCTGAATACAAGAGATCGCCCAAAGTTAATATGGACTGATTATACAGCAGTGCTTCTACATTGACCGGGAATGGCAATAGCCATTGCTACCCAGACAACAATAGATCGCAAACTAATCCTCCCCACCTCTCTGAAGGGCAAAAGTGCACTTACATTTCGCAGCACATTATTTTGTCCCCGTTAAAAGTCTGGGCTCCGTTAAAATTTTAATCCTCGACCTTCGGATCCGCATGCGAGAACTAGCCGCTCCACCACGTCGGCTCCCAAACCTGAACCAGACTATTCTAATTTAACCCAACACAGCACATGTTAACGTCCCCTGCAACCGTCTGCCAGTCATCATTAACGCCAGCTGCATATCTTAACCCGTTAAAATTGTCGCAAGGGATCAATACACGTTCAAATATGCCAATTTCCGTATATTTCCCACAAGTCTGGCTAATATTGGACATTCTGGCAACTGTGCTGGCCAGCACATGGTGATGATGACAGTGGGCTGCTTAGGTCTGCATGTCTTAACATCACTGCGTGCTGTTTTGAAGCTATGTGTTGTGATCTTGATTTGGAGCAAGGATAGTAGCGAAGTTCTGAAAAGACCTCACTTGGCGATGATAATGATGGCCGGCTGCTTTGTTTTATTAACCAATGTTCCAGTTACGACTTTATCATAAAAGGTTGTTATCTTGTGCGTGAGTGTGTTTGTGTGTGCGTGTTGGGGGGGGGGGGGGGGGGGTGGTGGTGTTTGTGTATGTGTGTTTGTGTGTGTGTGTGGTTGTGTTTGTGTATGTGAATGGGTGTGGGGGGGGGGGGGTGGTGATGGTTTCTATCTTCATTTTATTGTTCTTTATCCTCTTCCTTTCCATCTATTTCTCATCCTTTTTCTTCTGTTTCATCCCCCCCCCCCCCCTGTTTTCTTTCTCCTCCTGCTTCTCCTCTTATTCATCTTCATCTTTTAAAGAAGCCTAGGCTTTCAATCAACTCTCTCAAAGCCCTTTATTTTTTTCACATGACTGATTTTAATTTGCTACCAATTTAACGGATGCGACAACCTCTGAGCAACCTGGTAGTCGTCTCCTGCGACTTCCAGGTTTGGCTACAGTGTTATTACAGGCTGTATTTTTAACGAGTGATTTGTTTTTCAAATACTGCAGTTCTCTTTTTTCGCTCCTATTTTTTTGATCACCTTCCTTGGAGTTAATGCAACATATACTGCTGTCGTGTGTTTATTATTTTGGGTTCTGCTTTCCACATTACAGCTCTTTTCCCAATCGATTCTGCTTTTTAAATTGCTAACAGGATTGGGATGAGGTACTTGAGTATCAGGAAATGACATGAGATATTGCAAAACGACCACACTCGAAAACCTGCCATCGTTAAAGAACACATGCTCAGCCAAAATACCCATTCTTTTAAAGATAACAGCAATATAGCTAAAATCAATTACTCAAACATCGATGTAAAGCAGTGATATTCTAAACTAATGTTTACATGGCGCTTAACGTAATACATGACGTAATAAACAAATGTAATTACGGTGCGCACATAAATGATTTCAAAAAGTCTCAGTCATTAAACACGTACCCTATATAAGTTCAATGGCTTATGAACCCCAGTAAGTCAATCACGATCTTCTTCAAGACTAGACAGTTGGCACCATCAGCTCTAAACCAGACGAATCCTAATATAACCTTTCAGCTACATAAACACAACGCGAAATTACGTCCACGGCATCCGTCTGCCAATCATCATTAAGGCGGCTGCATATCTTAATGTTAAATTGGTCGCAAGGGATCAATACATGTACATACACTGTGCTAATTTCCGTACATTTCCCCCCAAGTTTGGCCTCTGATGGACGTGCAGGCTTCAGACCAGACTGCGCACGATATGCGGGCGCCAGCTCTCTATTTAAGCCTGCAGGCTAGTCTCCCTATCGCTGTTTGCTGTAATGAAGCTTTTAGCTGTGATTTAGTTTTAGAATTTATACATATCGCAGATATTTTAAGCATCATTGCAAACTGCTATGGTCGCTTGAGTGTTTGGGACAGAGGTTGTTTGATCGTAAGACACGGTTTGAAAGATAGTTACTTATGCCTTTTTATGAACTGGTTCTGTGAAATGTTCTATTACAAGCTTCGGTGGTTCAGAGATCAGAATGCTTGCTTTCCGACCCCGTAGTCTTCTGTTTGAATATCCCTGTTTGCGGTAATTTGAAAGAAATTATTATATGTCGATACAGACTAAAAACAAGTATTTCGTAACTCTTGACGCCCGACA
>CAJHNH020000032.1:336289-337423 GCA_905116865.2 Candidula unifasciata
CCGCTATGCCACGTCGGGCCCTAACCACCATTAACAGGACACAAAAGGAAAAGGATCCTTTCCAGGGCAAAGACGCAAGTTTAACATTGTTTTGGGCGCTACTTGTGTTAGTCCAACAGTTACTAGTCAAGTGACGTCATCAATATGACGTTAACCATCCAGGTTTGTTTTTGTGTTCATCACTATTAAAAATCCCATAAAGCTAGCATCACCTGGACCCCCATCTCTATCTCTCCCATCCATCCATCTCTCTCTCTCTCTCTCTCTCTCTCTCTCTCTCTCTCTCTCTCTCTCTCTCTCTCTCGCTTTCTCTCTCTCAAAAACACACACACACCTCTCTCTCTTTATATCAGCACACACATATATACGTAATATTTTATGTACATGTTATAATAATATATATATATATATATATATATATATATATATATATATATATATATATATATATATATATATATATATATACATAATATATAATTGTGTGCCGTCTTCACAATAAAGGTTGTCTTCAAAATGCACACTGCTGTCGTGGGAATATTAAATAGAAAAGTCTCCTAGAGCTTCAGCGCCTCTACTAGCAACTAAAGGAACAAAACTGCACAATAAATATCTGTATGTGCACACTCTTGTCTATGTGTGATTGTTCACATTTGTATCTATTTGTGTGTGACTTGATTATCTGGGGTGCACACTTGTATCTATATTTGTGTGATTCTGGGTGATTCTGGGTGCACACTTGTATGTATTATAGTGTGTGTGCACACCTGTCTGTGCACTCTATATTTGTGTTTTTTTTTTTAAATTCCCCTTCATCTTCTCTAAACTGTAAGCTCCGAGAAAAAGTTTAGTAGTTCGTCTACTCATGGACTTGGGTCCTGTTTCAGAACTTGAGTTTTGCCTGCAAACACGTTTTATACATCTGACTAACTTGAATGCAACTGTTGGTTTGTAGTATGTTAGGCAGATGTACTGCAACTTCGCAGGAAACACCAAAAATCAGTCTTCTTTTAAGCAGCTGTTGGTCTGTTCTTTCTTTCCCTAAATTAGGGCCTGGGAACCCACCCGAGAACGTGCGTGGTTTCAGTTTCAACCAAACTCGCTTCAGGCGACGCACGTCAAGAGGAGACAATT
>CAJHNH020000033.1:0-2500 GCA_905116865.2 Candidula unifasciata
TCCATGTCTCCAAAGCATGTGCATTACCTTGGACCAGCAGTTTATTTTTGGTGTGGTACAGGTGAATCGTGTATGATGGCGACGATATTTTCGCCTCTACGTGCGCACCCTGTCTGTCTGTCCTGTGTTCAATATTATCAGTTTGGTAGCATTTCAGCAGGCAAGATCGAAGCATTCATATTGAATGGTATTATTGAAGCAGATGCTAACACATTTTCCGTCACTTGAATGTTTAATCAGGAGCCCTGGGTCATTCAGACATTTTTTAAGTTTGTCCCGTAAGGCTTTCTCTTTGTTGAGCGAATAGTTCCTGTTGACCACAGGCCTTAAGCTGATACGCCCCCTTTTTGCTACTTCAACGGTCAAGCTCTCGCCGAACATAGATAGATAGATAGATAGATAGATAGATAGATAGATAGATAGATAGATAGATAGATAGATAGATAGATAGATAGATAGATAGATAGATAGATAGATAGATAGATAGATAGATAGATAGATAGATAGATAGATAGATAGATAGATAGATAGATAGATAGATAGATAGATAGATAGATAGATAGATAGATAGATAGATAGATAGATAGATAGATAGATAGATAGATAGATAGATAGATAGATAGATAGATAGATAGATAGATAGATAGATAGATAGATAGATAGATAGATAGATAGATAGATAGATAGATAGATAGATAGATAGATAGATAGATAGATAGATAGATAGATAGATAGATAGATAGATAGATAGATAGATAGATAGATAGATAGATAGATAGATAGATAGATAGATAGATAGATAGATAGATAGATAGATAGATAGATAGATAGATAGATAGATAGATAGATAGATAGATAGATAGATAGATAGATAGATAGATAGATAGATAGATAGATAGATAGATAGATAGATAGATAGATAGATAGATAGATAGATAGATAGATAGATAGATAGATAGATAGATAGATAGATAGATAGATAGATAGATAGATAGATAGATAGATAGATAGATAGATAGATAGATAGATAGATAGATAGATAGATAGATAGATAGATAGATAGATAGATAGATAGATAGATAGATAGATAGATAGATAGATAGATAGATAGATAGATAGATAGATAGATAGATAGATAGATAGATAGATAGATAGATAGATAGATAGATAGATAGATAGATAGATAGATAGATAGATAGATAGATAGATAGATAGATAGATAGATAGATAGATAGATAGATAGATAGATAGATAGATAGATAGATAGATAGATAGATAGATAGATAGATAGATAGATAGATAGATAGATAGATAGATAGATAGATAGATAGATAGATAGATAGATAGATAGATAGATAGATAGATAGATAGATAGATAGATAGATAGATAGATAGATAGATAGATAGATAGATAGATAGATAGATAGATAGATAGATAGATAGATAGATAGATAGATAGATAGATAGATAGATAGATAGATAGATAGATAGATAGATAGATAGATAGATAGATAGATAGATAGATAGATAGATAGATAGATAGATAGATAGATAGATAGATAGATAGATAGATAGACCTTTATATGTTTCGGAGCTCACTGTTCCATGATTGTTACTAATTAAGCGAATGGCGCGTGATGTGAGTCGCTTGATAACAGAGCTGGAACAGCCATCCCATATTGTAGAGCAATAGTCTATATATGTCTGGATGTGAGAAATATAGAATATCTTTCTTGTGTGTTCATTTAGAAAGTTTTTAATTTTTGCAAGCTGGTAAACCTTTATAGCTGTTTGCTTCACAAGTGCTTGTTCGTGTTAGTTGAAGGTTATATTTGCATCAATTACCAACCCCAGTGTCTTGTGCTCAGTTACATTTTCTACTTGAGTGCCCCCAATGTAGAGTTGAAGCATTCTCTTAGAATTTAAACTGTATAGTTTTTGTCTGGTCCTTATTAGCATAGATTTGGTTTTATTAATGTTTATTTGCATACTGTTTGCATTGCTCCATTGGACATTAGTTGATTCTTGTTGCAATGACGACTCCAGTACATTACATGTTTGAGCATTTGCATAGATGGTACAGTCGTCTGCGAATAAATCGAAGGACGACGACAGAAATAAAGGTAGGTCATTTATGTAGATATTGAATAACAGAGAGCCGAGAATCGAGCCTTGAGGTACACCAGTATTTAAGTCAGTGGCTTGCGATAGTGATTTATTGTAACAGATTATTTGTTTTCTATTTAACAAAAAGGATTTTATTAACTTTAATAGTCTAGGGTTAAATTTCATTGTTTCTAATTTTCTTATAAGAATGTTATGGTCTATCATATCAAAAGCTTTCTTAAAGTCTATAAACACCCCGCCACATATTTTCTCATCATTAACATTCTGGTGCCATTTTTCAATCATGTTAGTTTAAGCTGTATGGCAAGAATAGTTTGGTCGAAAACCTGATTGGTTATCCACTATAAGTTTGTTGTGAACTAAGTGCTGAAAA
>CAJHNH020000033.1:7500-102500 GCA_905116865.2 Candidula unifasciata
AGTGATGGTTGGTATAAACAATGGCGTTTATGCCAAGTTAAAGGAAGCTAACCCATCGTTAATACTTATAAAATGCATGTGTCATTCATTGCAGCTAGCATTATCACATGCTTCATCTAAATATTTAACAAGGAATTTGGAATACCTTATTGCTGAAACACTTTGCTGGTTTTCCAAATCATTTATCAGACAACAGCAATACAATACATTATATACAGCCTTGAATGATGGCTCCACACCACCGAAAATTCTGTCAGATTGCAAAACTAGATGGTTATCAATTTATCCAGCTGTTGAAAGAATTATGAAGCAATGGCTGAAGTTGAAGACACACTTTGAAATAACAAGACAAAGTGAAAAGTGCTACACAGCTGAAATACTATATGGAATGTACAGTAATGAAAAAAATTTGTCATTCATTATTTTTTTTTTATAAACTATTCTAATAGAAGTGCAAAAAGTGAATAAACTGTTCGAATCTAAACTTGTTGATAAAGTAAGTCATAACAAAAGCTATGTAATTTTTTACTTTTTCAGTTTGGATTTTTTTCTAGATCTTTTCCACGCAGATTTAGATCTTTTTAGATATTTTTTGACACCGTTTTGGATATTTTTTGTCAAAGAAAAGTGGCAACACTACTATCACCACACGTCTGATCCCCTATGGCATGAAGAGGATCCATTGCTTGATCTCAACTCAGCCAGTGCTAGATCATTCCAGCCGCTATTCCTCGTTGCCGGTTTATTATTCTTTTCGATATTATTCATCCGCCTGTTGCTTCAACCCATTATCCTATTTTTTTTTTCCAAACTGATTTTATCCTTCAGTATAATTTTAACCCTCTTAGACCCAGAAAGATGCGAAAATTATTGACAGCTAGCGAGATAAATAAGACATTAAAACTGAAAAACAACACACAAGAGAGCAATGTCGAGATCAAGAGAGAAAGAAGCAAACAACAATACAAGTTGGACGGCAACGTGACGAGATCGACGAACAGCAGTCTGAGAGACACTTGACAGGGCGTGATGCAGATACACTGCAGTCAGCCTTCATTGTGGAGGCGGCACCTGACTGACTAAGACCCAGGCATGTTATAATTCAGAAAACTAAAGCTTAGTTTAGGATCATTTAAATTAACACTAAAAGAGTTAATATTTCATGTTACTGAAAGAGTTGATATTTCATGTTACTGAAAGAGTTGATATTTCATGTTACTGAAAGAGCTGATATTGCATGTTACTGAAAGAATTGCTATTGCATGTTACTGTAAGAGCTAATGTCATAACCAGAGTAGCACATTCTACCCCACCAGGACATCACACAAGCGATAAACACCCGATGACATAGTGTCATCATGTAATTGAGGATCACCCGTGGAGAGGTCCCGGAAACCGCGTTCAGCCATTAGACCATATTTATGACCGGGTTATAATGCAACCCCTGACAAGAGCCGGGGTGGAGCTTCAAAATAACGAAAGATTGCATCCCACAAGGAGGTGACTAACTTGTTATAAACGCGAGATAACAACAGCTTGGTCTTAAAATCAACAAGTGAAAAACAAAGACAATGAGAATAAATCAGGCATATAGTAATATGGTTTCTCTTAATGGTAACCCAGTCCAGGATGAGAAGTCATATACCTATTTGGGTAGTAAAGTAGATAAAGATAGAGAAACTGAGAAAGATATTAAAATACGAAAACAAAAGGCAAGCGGAAATTTTATTACACTAGGAAATTTGTGGAGATCAAAAGAAATTAAAACATATACTAAACTTAAATTTTTTTATTTTTTTTTTATTTCAAGGTCAAATTACTACTGATGTATGGAGAAGAAACATTGAGAACAACTAAAACGATTACTAATAGACTACAAATATAAATTAACGTGTCCCTGTGCAGAAAAGAGTGCATTAAATGATATAACAGAATCACTAAGGTTAAGCTTTGGCGTGAACTAAACAAATTCTAGTAAACCTAGAGGTGAGGAAAAGACGCTGGCGTCGGATAGGACACACGTTGATAAAATCTTAAAACAATATAACTAGAATATCTTTGCACTGGAACCCACAGGTAATAATGCTAATTCCTTGCCAATGCATGTAACAATTTGTTTCTCTTGACTATCAATATTACTGCCCGATTTATTAATTTGAACTGTTTCTTTAAATAAATTAACATATTGCTATTACAATATGATAAATACACACCCAACCCAAAGGCTGTCAGTGCAACATTAGTGTAGTTTAGAACTTAATCAGTGTAAAGTGTCCTCGTTAACTTCATTTCCATCGTCACTATTATTTTTTAATATTCCCAACATCAAGCGATCATCAGATCTTTGGACAATCATAGACAGTCACAATAAATTAAAATTCCATTAAGTAATTGATGATACTTCTATTTTGCCAGGAATCGTGGACTACGAATGTGCTATATATATATATATATATTTATATATATATATATATATATATGTAGAGATCCACTCACGAGGAGAACTTGTTACCCGCATCAGAAGGAGATTAGTCGACATTCTCTGGACATGTCATGAGAATTTGTAAACTGGAATACATCGTACCGGTAGAAAAGTTAGAGGAGAAAGGGACGAGTGAAAACCAGGAGAGAAGAACCTTGACAGTTGACGGCATTGCATGGAAGATCATGTACGTCAGAAATTATTAAAAATGCACTAGCCATAAGGCTGTGGATAGACATCACTGCCCCCCCCCCCCATGCCAATAACTGCCTTTATTACCAATTTGAGGTGTAGGCGGGGGGGGGGGCGTTCTTAAGCCTGAGGATTAACTGCCGCATGGCTAGTGCTGTCGCCGCGACTGTGCAGGTGAGGAATATTTTTTGCTCCAGACAGAAAAAATCCCGTTTCACTGAGGTTTTGAACCCGGGTCTCTAGCTTGAGAGGCCAACGTTCCAACCGTTCAGCCAGCCGCTTATAAAGACATGACTACCCTCGCCATACGATATTGACTATATGAAGATATGTACTGGTGGTGACAGGCAGTATCCAGTGTCACAAAATCAAACAAATAAAATTGTTACTGGTCATTTGTTTTTCTTCACAAACATGTCGAAACAAAAGTTCCGTTTTATTTTTCTTTCTTTTTATGATTAGTGGAACGCTGTTATATAGCTTTCAAGTTTAAATTAATCGTCGTTAACATTATAATCAAATATGTTAGCTTTTTGACTGTTATTTGAGCTCAATGATTTTTACATTCCTTAGTTTTCTTACTTTTGTCTGATACTATACACAAATTATAATCCAGTCATCTCCTTGCGAGATGCAATTTTTCGTTTTTTGAAGCCCTACTCTGGCTCTTGCCGGGGGCCGCAATATAGCCCGACCATAAATATAGTCTAATGGCTAAACGCGGTTTCTAGGACATCTCCACGGTGATCCTCATCCACATGGTGGCACTTTGTGTCATCGGGTGTTTATCGTTTGTGTGATGTCCTAGTGGGGTAAAAATCTACTACTGCTACTACTACTACTACTACTACTACTACTACTACTACTACTACTACTACTACTACTACTACTACTACTACTACTACTACTACTACTACTACTACTACTACTACTACTACTACTACTACTACTACTACTACTGTCCGATACTACAGTTCTACTGCCTGACTACTTTGACAGATCTTGCATGCTAGAGTTATGAAAAAGCCATGAGAGTATTCTCTTTTTAATTATTTCAATAAATGGAATAATTCAAAATTCTATAACGTGTTTATCAGTAAATGGTTTAATTAAGCTGGTTCTATATTGATGTTACTATTCATACTGACTTATTTAATTTGAAAATGTCACGAAATGTATTCCTGTATTTTGTGCTCACTGAAAAATAAATGAATATGTTGCTGCTGGAGTTTATGGCTTCAGTTATAAATGACACAGAAAGTGTCGCTAAAAATAAATTCTTATACCCTCCATCATAAGTTAGTTCAGGTTCAATACAACCTCCAATAAACGCACAGACAGCAGGAATAAAACACGTAATAAACATAGAACTGATAAGGATGATCATTTTAGAAACCCGTTTGTCTCTGGCAGACATGTTCGATTCATTACTGGAGCTGTCCTTTGTCTGGTGATTAACTGAAGAACTTGCGGTTCTCCAAGCTGCTTGCTGATTCAGTTTAATTACTAGTATAACCGTACATATCACCACTAATAAGAAGGCGGTTATAGGTATAAAAACGCCATTGATTCCATACGATATTTGATCCACAATCTTCCTTCTGGCTGGATCCATATAATAAATCAGACCGACTAATGTTTGATTTCTTGCTAGGTCAAACTTCCATCCAATACCTAAAGAAAAATAGGCAAATGCAGATAAGCCTAATGTAATTACATATATGGTCACCATAAATAATATATGTCGTCTTGTTGTAAATATGTTTCTGACTTTCAGAGGAAGAATAACGCAGACACATCTCTGAAGACAGATAAATGCAGTAATCCACCCAGTTGTGCGAGTAAATATTATGTGCGGCCAGATACCCGTAATAAGCTGAACTTCATAGGAAATCAAGAAAACATTGGAGTCTTTGAAAGAAGGTGTGTAACAGACGTTTGTCCACATGATAGTGATGAGCGAACATAAGTCGGATACAGCCAGTGCCAGCAAACAGATATTGGTGGCGTCTGACAGTCCCTGTTTGATGAAGATCGTTATGTTAATTATGTTAGCAATTGTTCCCAACAGAGAGATAGTCTGGCAAATGATGCCCATGTTAATAAACATAATCATGAAAAACATCTCGTCACTTATGAGATCCATCTGTGGTACAATCAGAACACGGGTATAGTTAACAATGTTGATTTGGGGAGCAACAGTATTCATTTCTGTAAGTGTTTCAAGACGAGACTAGTCAGTACACGGGTCTTGTAGCAGCCTTCACTATTCATTACAATTAAGCGAGAATGAGACAAACCACTGCTTTATGTTATACATGTTTCATAAATATAAAGCAGTGTCGGGTATTAGTCTAAATTTAAAGTATGCTTAAGAAAACTTGCATCTATTACATTATATTATTAGATTTTGTGTGTTGTTGTAGAAAGAAGTCATGCTGGCTATCGTTATACAGAGTTAATGGAAAGAGCATACAGTTTAGCCCATGTATGATTTGAAATATCTTATGTGCATGTCAACCATTTCATTGATATATGGACACTAAATTACTATGAATTCGTCACTCAAACTAAATACTAGTTGTTGGTGATTGTTTATTTTGTTGTTTGACACTGATTTATGTGCGTGTTTTTCTTCAAGTTCTAGTTAACAGCACTTGAGATTTGTTTTTGTCCTCCTCGTTTCAAACACATTTCCACAACTAGTAATTTAGTGTCCAGATATCAATGTAATGGTTGACACAGTTTTTGCTTTGATGGTATCTATTTTTGGTAATATGTTGGGTAAGGCACAACACAAATTATTCTCCACATCAAGCTGGCAATGCTGTTTTGTTTTCATAACTGTTAAAACTGATTCTGGATTACTACGAGTACTGATGAACTCAATTTCAACATTGCTTGACTTCCCTCTTAAAACTTCCTCACGCACTCCTCAATTTGGAGTCTCATTGTGAATGATGTTGAAGCTTTTCACGCTGCCTTTATCTTTCAAATCATTTCCTGGGTACACTGGGTAGACGATGGCGCCCCGGCAAATTTTAAACACAATTCCTACATCAAGGAAGTTTTCTAAATAGGGCAACTGGTCCGACATGCAACCATACCTTCATCCCCTATATAATTATCGTACCCAAACTACGTTTAACGTTGCAGTTCAAATGTGCAAAAATCGTGATGACGACAATCGATTTTTGCGAATCCGACTACAATGATACTGGTGACAGGTACATGTTTAGTAAAGTGAGAAACCGATATTTATCTCCTGGTGATATTCGACTACAAACTCAAAATGAAAACTAAAATACATCCCACCACCTGATGATTACAGTACTTAAAGTACTAATTAGTAACTTTGACAGCTTTTGCTACAGTATGGTACGTCATTATCTCACCATTTTTGCTGTACTTTTCTTACCTGAACTAAAATATAATTAACGGTATATGGTCATAATTAATAATAGTTATTAACACTCTCCTACTGAAGCTTGTTGATTTATACCAGATTTAACCCAGACGGAACGACCAGATGTTGGTAAATTTAATCGTTGACATTTAACAACTAACATTTGTTTTTCTCTCACATAAGATTACATTTAAACTATTAGTAGCTCTGCAATTTTTAGTTATACCTAGCAATAATTGGTAATTTCGAATACACCCAGTATGATTAGTTTTGATTCAATTAATCTACATTATACAAAAACTTAAACATGCCAAATAAATACGGCGCACAAAGAATACAGTGAGGTAATTCATGACACATACAAAACTTAACAATCTGAAACAGCACATGAAAGTGAGTTTAGCTTTTCGCTGAATAGATAGACATGAAAGAATACAGAGCACAAGTAGTTGAGAATTTCTTTAAAATACTTAATTAAATATTTTACTTATATAAATTTATTCACATGCTCATAACTACACAATTTGAACAAAACACGCTTAAAATGGCTCGCGACACAAAACAAATACCTCTGAGGCAAAATGTGACACACTATAGAAGTGAACTTAGCTTTTGGATGAGTATATAGATATAACAGATTACAATACAAATGTTTTTGCTTTAAAAAAACAACTCAACTAAATATTTTGCTAAGATATAAACTTTTATTATCATAAGCAAATAATTAAGATATAATCCAAACCATATATAATAGTGTTTAAAATCTCTGTTGCTAATATCAAAGATTTTGATAAATTGTGATAGATGTTTTCAATTTTCTCACTCCATTCCACATGCAGTATCTAAATGGGAGCGTGTGTACGGTTTTAATTTGTCGTTTTAATTTGTCGTTGGTTCCTAACTAATTAGATTGTTGAAATGAATGATACACTCCATCGATCGACCGATCAGATTGTTCCGCTCCGGGTTGCTACCTCGAAGTTTACCGTACCATCCTGCGATTTAAAAAGATGTCAGACTAGAGGACAGATCGACAAGGGAGATTCCGTGATACCCCGTTCAGCTTCCAAAGAAGTAATAATTAGGGTACTCTTAACAGCTGCACATTCTTCTCGTTTTCTCCACACGCAGCGTCAGGGCAGGGAGATATCTTTGGAACTGACCTTTTGTTCGCTTTGTGTATAGTACTTTTCAGTGTCTCTGATATTTCTTCGTTCCATGTTCTGCTTGGTCGACCTTTGGCTCTGGTATTGCTG
The DNA here is from genome assembly GCA_905116865.2 of Candidula unifasciata. NCBI lineage: Eukaryota > Metazoa > Mollusca > Gastropoda > Stylommatophora > Geomitridae > Candidula > Candidula unifasciata. The sequence goes on from CAJHNH020000033.1 coordinate 14,837, forward strand.
TATCTGAATAACACCGCTCTCTGTGGTGCCCTGTCTGATGCCACTCTCGTTATGTGGCCTAACCATTTGATTTGGTGTCTACCTATAAGATTCAGTATTGGTTCTGTGCCGACTCTCTTCCTGATATCACTGTTCGTGAGTCTAACTTTTTTCGTTACTCCTTGCATAGTACATAAACATCTCATTTCTGTCGTGACTATTTTCCTTCTGTCACAGCTACACTAGGGGCATGCAACATGCAGTCCTGTGCGGTTAAGGACCTCATAAAAGAGATAAGTTGGGATGCGGTCTTTTATAATCGTTATAACTGACATCCCTCTGTGGGTTTCGGGGCCTTATTATACCGGGGAGGGGGTAGAAAAGACACACTGCCCCTCTAAGAAGCATATAGTAAGAGTCTACTGGTAAGGATTATGTCCTTAGAAATCGAAGTGCATCTGCATGAGTGGCGAGGAACCAACAGCCTGCATACAAATACACTAGATCTGTAAAATGGAACAAGACTACAGTCCAGAAGTGGATGAGCAACCATAACTTTCCGGTGAAATTTACAGCCGGTGAACGCCAAGAAGAAATTATAAGTGACACACACATCTTGGAAAGAAAAGATCAATATGAGTGTGACATTATAATTCTTTAAGACACTATTTTAATCACTTGGAACTTTACAAGACCATTCACTGTTTCAGAATATCATGGCCCTGTGACAACTATTAAAAAAAAACACATAGCTTTTTAACAGACATATAGATCTTCACTCTGAGATATAATTTTGTGTTTTTACTTATCAATTTGATGATGATGAAACTCTTGGAAATTTAAATCAAACGCTTCGGTTGAAGGTAGAGCCATAGTTATTTTAATAGCAGAAGTTGTAAATTCTAGTACATCAAAAATTGCAGCTTAATGATGAGATGCAACTGGGGCAGTTAAAGTAAATGGTTATTGTACTAATTCAGTTTGTCCTCTTGTGAACTACAGATATTTAAGTATCCAAGTAGCTCAAATTTGACTTAAATCTGTATTATTCATCTAAAGAAACATTTCCGTTGTCTTCATGTGCATTTTTATATGTTTAAATTAATTTTGAAAAGGGATTAAGAAAGTTTACTTTATATTAAATGTTAAATAGGTTCGATATATTTTAACAAGTAAAAGGTATTCTTCATACCTTTGGCGATTCAGGCATATAGGGCTAGAACTATACTTTCATAAATCGGTGGGCACTCGATGGATGATCCGGTCAACCAGCCTACCAATGTGAGGTTCCGCTTCCGTGGCTCCTAGTTGATTATATTGGCTGAAAAAACAAATGTGGACCCGACAACCAACGCCACTATCGTAGACAGTGCTACTCAAGTTACGACCATATGACCTTGTTTAATATCCGCTGAACATTGATCCTGTCGTGTAGTTTAATCCTATGGGGGTGTTTTTTTTTCCTAACTTGTAAAGTACCAGTACAAGTGTAAGTTAACTTTTAGCTCAATCTACCCAACACTTCTTGGACAGCGATTGTGAACTTCATCTTTTACAGCCCAGAACGGCCTATAAGTAACAACAATTATATTGCATTCATGTAACTATACGTCAATTTATTGTAGCATGTGTTAATTTACCGAACAAGGTCTCCATTCATTAAACCAAATTATTCGCCTAATACTTCCTCCATTGGTTTACAATCTTCTGAAGACCTCTACCGTATTTCAAAGTCAAAATCAGTGTAAAGTTTCATACTTTGGATCTCGTTGGTGTACATAAATTATGTCTTTGCTGTTGGTGTTGTTTTTGTTATCACTTGTGTTATTTTTAATCATCCGCCGGCGCCTGGGTTCTCGTCATTTTACACAAGGTCATGAATTGATACAAGCAAGTGTTTGTCAGCTGTTGTTTTGTTCATTCTAAAGTATTCCATTCCTTTAACTGGTGGAAATAAGATTTTACCTTATATTTACAAGAGCTGCATACTTAAAGAAGCGTTATTTGACAATCATCGAATGGATATATGTTGACTAGACAACTATGTCATGAGGCTGAATCAGACGGTTGTCAAGTGCTACACGTTGTGATCTAAGTCAAAATAGCTGTCTGGTCATTTCTTGATGTTATTATTGACGTCTTTGGGACCAGAACTATACTTTTTTGATTGTCTTAAATGATCCATCCAGACAAGATTCTCTCATTGCCCTAAAGGATGCATCCAGACAATCTGTCTCTTTTATATTTAGTGTTTTTATTGTTCTTTTGTTGCTTTTGGATGCTGAACATGGTGCTGTGTCTACTGGTGGAATCATTGCCAGATTGCCTATGTCGCCATTGTAATATATTTCCCAATGAATACTAATCGACTGCATGGTAATCATAATATTGTAATATGTGGCTATCTGATTAGCAATTATTATTATTACTTTTTGTGTGTGTGTGTGTGGATAATTTTGAAACGCTGTTTTATTTACTCTCCCCTTCATGTTAGATTCAATAATGCTGTAAATAAGTTCGGAAACAGCAAAATATCCAGATCAGTAAAGAATACAACTCAAAATAGTCTTTAAGAAAAATAAAGTTTTTTCTAAACTTGTGATCTCAAGTGATCTTTTATATTCTGAGGACATCTCTTGACTTCCTTTAAAATGTTGTTCAACAGTCTTTTGAATATTATATGAATGTTGCATAGCTTGCATTAATGTTTGATTTAATAGAAGATTAATCTGTTCATCATGTCACATTTCTTAATGTACCTATTTTGTGTGATATTTTTATTTTTAATGTGTACTTTTTACTTTAATTTGTAGTAGAATATAACTTCGTTATTGCAGTAAACAATGAAAGTGTTATCGTCTTCGTGTCGCTTACATATGAGGTCTGAATACGTAATAAACAATTGAAAGCCTAGCTAAACAATACTAGATATCAAATTAAATGAGAACAGTGACGGTTTATGGTATTCTGAAGATGAAATAACATAGGTGACTTTCTTTGATTCGCATTGTAGTAGTTCGTTTCGACAAAAATCATGTGTCTATGCGAGTCCTGTTTGATATTTGTTTGCTATATTCATGTTAACCCATTTGTTGAAAACAATTTCTATTTAATTATTATATTTGAACTGACTCGAAGATGCCGACATTATTAGCACGTAAACTAGCAATATTCAGCTCGCTATATTTGCACCGATATCGTATATTACTTTGAATCAGAGTAGTCATCCCCATGTGGGATACAATTTTTCGTTAATTTATGCCCCACCCTGGCTTTTGCCGGGGGTCCTAAATACAACCGGGTCTAAAATATGACCTAACGGCTGAAAGGGGTTTCTGGGACCTTTCCAGGGGTGATCCTCATCCGCATGATGGCACTTTTTTATCACTTGTGTGATGTCCTGGTGGGGTACAACTGCCTACTTACCTACATTACAATATATTCGTGATCATTCCTGAGACCTTGTTAGACCGAATTTACGGTGAATGCAGAGATTAAAAAGCAAGTAAAAAACAATGAATGATCCTAGAGAAGACCGCTTGTATGGTTGAAATAAAACAGAAGAATAGTAAACTAACATAGACATGCAGTCATCTGCTGCTACATGTCTGTAGAAAAGGGGGAAGTGTGAGAGTCCGATATTGGTTAGAGAATCTGAGCCCTTCTGTGCTGAATGGCTCTACGCGGGGAGCCATGTTAGCGCAGTCGATAGGAGATTCCCTTTTAATTCCAGCTGCGACTCGTTGCAGTCCACTGCCGGTGTTCGAAACGGGGCGGTTCCCGGGGTTCACCCAGCCTCTAGGAAATGGGTACCAGAGTGACACTCTGGGGTAAATGGATGAACTTCGCTGTAGCTACAGAGTTACGTGCGAACGGCGACACAGGCGGACAGTTTCTCATCAGCTGTCCGTTCTGGGGACAGAGCACTTATGGTTTATAACCCTGTGCAATTTTTAAGGAAAATATACGCCACGATAAACATCTGAATCTACGACCTTCAGGTCAGTAAGCAAGCATTTAGCAAATGTACTAACTCAGCATCCACGAATATACTATACCATTCCAAATCTGCAAGGATCAATGTTCAGCATACCATTCATCTAATTCGTTACCTTTGTTTAGAATTTGTTTTGTGATGTTTTTATAATTCCCCACCCCCCCCCCCCTTTTTTTTTCACCTAGCCTACTTGTGTGTGTGTGTGTGTGTGTGTGTGTGTGTGTGTGTGTGTGTGTGTGTGTGTGTGTGTGTGTTTTCCTAAAAGCTCTTCCTGGTAATATTTTCATCTATTGCGTATCTCCGTTTCCACATTGACGTTAGTAGCAGACGTTTGTTTTTGTCGGTTGTTTAATTAGTCTTTTGTTTTGTCGGTGTACAAAGACTCCGCTCTAGAACTGTTCAGTGGTAGTTATGCGCATCTTGTGAGTTTTCTCCGTGAAGCTTTATAATTCATACAGGTGTAGTTTGGTTTGTGTTTGGTTGCTTCCTACAGTATCGTGAAAACGTCCGGAAAGTGTTCGACGTAAACACAATAATATAGAAGATTTAAAAAATAAAGTAAAGGACCCCTGTTCACGCCTTCAGAGGTACTGGACATAGAGTTCTTCTTCTTCTTATTCTTCTTCTTCTTCTCTTCCACCTTGTACCTCATCGAAGTGTCGGGGGGAGATGTAATGTTCGTTGATGTGCTCTGTCAAGAGCACTATTAAGATTGATGTTCATTTCTGTAAGGCTGTTCTTAATGCCATCACTCCATATTTTCCGAGGTCTTCCACTCGATCTACACCCGTTGTAACGTTTCAGTGTGGCTCGCTGTGGCAGACAGTACCAGGGCATTCTTGTTAGGTGTCCAAACCACTTCATTTGTTGTTCTTTGATGACATGTAAGACTGGCTTTATTCCTAGCATTCGTCTGATTTAATGATTTCGTATTCTGTCTTTCCTTGAAACTCCTGCAGCTCTTCTAAGGCATTTCATCTCTGTTGCCACAATTTTACGTTCATAGGAGGATGTAAGTGTCCACGTTTGGCATTGATGGCATAATGTTGGCCAGAAAATAGTTCTGAAAAGATTCACTTTAGTATTCCGAGGTATCTGCTTGCGTGTCAATAGGGGAGATAGTTGCCCCATTACTTGATTAGCTTTAGTATATCTGGAGCGAATTTCTCTGTTCAGTTTTGGGGTCGGATGTGAAAATTGCTCCCAAATCCTTAAATTCCTCTGTTTGTCTCAGGGCGTTGTTTTTTATTTGGATTTCTAAATTGTCTTTTTGTCTTCATCATTGTCTCTGTCTTCGAAGTGTTTATTTCATATTATATTCCTCCTCTTTGTTACTAATTTGATTTAAGTGGTTCTGTAGGCATTCCGTATTTTCTGCAATGAGTACTTGGTCGTCGGCCAATAGTAATTCTGTAAAATCTTCTTCATGATTAAAGTTCGTTTCGCTACATATGGTATCCATGTAAGTTATAAAAAGAAGCGGCGATAGTACACAACCCTGACGCACACCAGAGTTCACTATAAAAGTTCCTGACAACCCTGCCTTCGATCTTATGCAGCATTTACTAGTTGTGTACAGGCTTTTGCAAATATTAATGAGATGATTGCTGATTCCCTTTTTCCCCATACATTCCCACAACATATTCCTGTCGACTCTATCAAAGGCTTTTTCTTGGTCTATGAATGTCAACAAACATGTCTTATCGTGTTCTATTGCCCTCTCTGATAGCTGTCTCAATGTATTATGGCCTCTGTGCAACTTCTGTTTCGTCGAAAGCCCATCTGTGCTTCTGAGAGCATAAAGTACCATACCTAAATTGTGTAGACCAATCGGCATTCCGTGGGTGATGTGGTCATCATCACACCGACCGCCTATACTTTGCATGACTGCATCTGGTACCCACTCAAGGCTGGGTCGACTTGGCAGCCAAAGTCATTTTTGAAAAGAAAAATTCGGCTTTGCCAGGACCCGAATCCACGACCTTCCGATGCGTCCAGCCACTAGACCACAGAATAATATAACCGCAAATAACATCGCTATCGTTCTGATATTTAGAAAACATATCAAAGGGTCACTGCTGTGAAGTGTATTCACTAGCTGTCTATTGTCTGTCGACGAGAAAGGCCTGTTCTTAGTTTTTCACGTTTCAGAAAGCCTTTTATTTCAACGGTGGCTTGACATTTCAACACAGTGTTGGTTTCATCCGCTAAGCTACGTATTTTTATGTAGCCTGTCATGAAGTTGTGTCATTGTTTGTGTTTTTCGATGCTGATGAAGGCTTTCTAACCACAACGTTAATTTTGTCTTTCGTATTTATGGTTTATTAGGAAACTGACTAGTTTCACTTCTCGTTTTGGTTAATTTTATTTCATGCAGTTTAATTTGTATGTTGAAACAAAGATGCTCATTTTAACTTGAAAATATCGCGAAAGGTATTCCTGTATTTGGTACTGGCGGTAAAATAAATGATAACAGTACTGCTGGCATTGATTGATTCTGTTATGAAAGACACGGACAATGTCACCAAAAATATGTTCTTATATTCCCCGTCGTAAGTAAAGCCAGGCTCCACACAGCCACCAATAAACACGCAAACCGCAGGAATAAAACAGGAAATAAACATGGAGCTGATAAGTATAATCATCTTCGATGCTTTCTTGTCCCTAGAAGCCATACTGCTTTCATTACTGGAACTCTCTTTTGCCTGGTAGTTGCCTGCAGCACTTGCATTTCTCCAAGCTGCTTGTTGGTTTAGTTTGGCCACTAGTATCACCGTACATGTTACCACTGATAGGAAACATGATATCGGCATGAAAACACCGTTAATTCCATACGATATCTGATCCACAATTGTTCTCCTTGCTGGGTCCATGTAATAAATAAGACCAATTGCTGTGTGATTTTTCAGTGGATCAAATTTCCACCCAAGGCCTAAAGAGAAGTAGGCAAAAGCAGCTAAGCCTAATGTTACAACATATATAGCCGCCATGGATATGATATGTCGTCTTGTAGTAAAAATGATTTTGACTTTTAGCGGGAGAATGACGCAGACACATCTTTGAAGACTAATAAACGCGGTAATCCAGCCAGTTGTCCGGGTAAATATTACGTGAGGCCAGATTCCGCTGATGAGCTGAACCTCGTAGGAGATCAAGAAAACTTCGGAGTCTCTGAAGGCGGGAGTGTAGCAGACGTTAGTCCACATGATAGTGATTAGCGAACATAAGTCGGATATAGTTAGTGCCAGCAAACAGATATTGGTGGCGTCTGATAGGCCTTGTTTGATGAAGACTGTTGTGTTAATTATGTTAGCAATTGTTCCTAAAAGTGAGATAGTCTGGCAAATGATTCCCATATTAATAAACATTATTGTGAAAAACAGCTCGTCGCTTATTAAATCTTGTCTCAGCATCATGACACTATCTGTGTAGATAAAAGTTGCAATGTGAGAATCAGAGGTGGTCATTTTTCCTTTTGTAATCAAACGTCAGTTACACTACTTTCCCGTGTTTAGACTGGAGTTACTCTCGTCGTAATTTTCTTTGTTGAGACTGAAACTACTATCATCTCTTTTCCTACAGGTACTATCTCGTCAATGTCTGTTGTCTGACAAGAACTTATCAAACACTATTTTGCTACCTATTGTCTGACTGAAAATACTCACAAAGTTTTGCTGATTATCTGTTACTCACAGGCTCCTTTGCTGTCTTTTGTCTCACAGACTATGTTGCTATATGTTTACTGAATAGAACAAATCACAGATTATTTTTCTATATTTTGTCTGAATAGAACAGATAATTTACAGCCTTGTGATCTATTATCTGAATGGAACAGCTCACAGACTATTTTGCTATCTGTTTACTGAATGAAGAAACTTGCAGACTGATATGCAGTATGTTGTCTGAATGGAACAACTTTCAGACTATTATGTTTCATGTTGTCTGAATGGGGAAAAAACACAGATTATATATATTGCTTAATACTTTATGACTCGAACTACTCTCATAATATTGTCCCGTGTTCGGACTGAAACTAACTCTCAAACTATTTAAGGCAACTACTAGTCTTTACTCTTCAATAAAATGTAATTGAAAACTGACGACGAAGAAGCGACATGAGCTTTTGTAAAATATTATAAATATAATCGAAAATAAAATCATAATTATTATCAATGCGAATTATTACGGACAATATTTGAGACGAGTGCATGTCTGAACTCAAAAGAAATATTTATGAAATGATAGCAAACGTACCCACAGTTAATTATAATGTCCCCAGTAATAGTTGTGCAAACAAATGCATATTATTGGCTGCTTAAAGTATAATTAATTAATTATTCAAAAGCAAATACTAATCGTTCTTAACTATTCACGTTATCACAAGTATTACAAAAAGCGAACAAATAAACTCGGCTTACATAATCGCTACCAAGAGGAGACAATCAAATAGCAATATTTTCTCGGACACCGCATGAGTTTCGTTACAGATTTCCTATTAACCAGCTCGCACTGTGCACTTAATTTACTTAGACAAATTATCATTACCAATAGTGTAAATATGAAGACAAATAATTGCTATAAGTGTGTGTGAAAATATTACTTTGCCATTCATAGAATTTTGTAATTTTACTCATGAGAAAGGCCAACTGGTGTGCTTAATGTAAATATACTGCAGTTCACATTAGCAACTGCTGTATTACCGGTAAATGGACAAAGTAGACGCAATTTTAGTCAATATATGGAATAAACTCGCGTTCCTGGTAAAGATTAGACCATTTTAGCATTAAGTTAGCAAATAATGCAATTCGGAGTCTATATAACAAGCTCTAAAGATAGAAGAGAGAGCTGTAGAAGCGCAGTAGCTGAGGTTTACGTCTCAAATCCGTAACGATGGGGAATTTGTATAATTCTTCTTCTTCGTCTTCTTCATGTTAGATCTTGCCAGGGGCCGCAATATAGCACGACCATAAATATGGTCGATGGCTGAAGGGGGTTTTCCTCTCCACGGTAATCCTCGTCCACATGGTGGCACTTTGTGTCATCGGGTGTTTATCGCTTGTGTGATGTCCTAGTGGGGTACAAATCTACTACTACTACTACTACTACTACTACTACTACTACTACTACTACTACTACTACTACTACTACTACTACTACTACTACTACTACTACTTCGTGTTCGCTAGCTGTAAACTCCGGCGGAAAGTTCTGGTTGTTCATCCACCTCTGGACTGCAGTCCTGTTAAAGAACCTGAGTGTTGCATTTGCATCAGTTTGACAGATCTGACTAATTTGTACGCAGACTGCTGATTCCTTGCCTCTCAGGCAGATGCACTCCAACTTCAAAGTAAGCTCCCAATTAGTCAACTCTTACGACATGCTTTTGAGTAGGCAGTGGGTCTATTCTTGTTTTCCCTATAACAGGGCCCCGGAACCCACATAAGGAGGTAGACTCAACCTATAGGGGGTACCAGGGAAAGTCCAGGAAAGTAAAAGCGGCGGCCAGATGTTGATCGCATCACCCATCGAGTGACGATTGGTCTATAAACATAGGGCCAAGCTTTATATTCCCAGTACGCTGCTGGCGGGGGAGGGGGGGCCTAGTTGGTCGCGTATCGTTTACGGGACGTTGCAGAAACAGCCTCAACATTTGTTGGCTGTTTTGATTTTACTCAGCAATTTTATGTTCATTAGTTTAGCATTGGCAACTGTGCAGTCGGTTCTCCACACCCATGAAATCAACCAAGATAGACTGCCACCAAATGGCCTGCAGATGGAATCGGACTGGGTACTTCGGAATTACGATGCGCATTCGCGACGCCTAAGCCACAGACGCCGACTTATTTACTTTACGTTACTTAAATATAGAAGAAAACTGGCTCATAAAAGATACTGTATTTTGGAAATAGTAACATATTGTTCTTCTTCAGCATTCCGAGCCCTTGAGGTTCATTGCTGCAGACGTCACCCGCCTGCATTCATCTCTCTAGTTGGCCTTCTCTTTCCAGTTAATGACACCAAGTGTTTGCAGGTCTGTCTGGATATATCTCTTCATCCTCTTCTTGGTCTCCCTCGTGGCCTACGACCATTATTCTCTCTCGTGTATACAGTTTTTACTTCTCTGTCATCTGACATTCTTTCAATACGCCCCAACCATTTCAGTCTGTTAGCTCTCATGATGCCAGTGATCAGTTGTGATTTAAACAGATTATGAATTTCGTTCTTGCTCCCCACTCTCCATTTACCACTGTTTGCATCTTTCATGGGTCCAAAGATTCGTCATAAGACTCTGTTTTCAAAAACCTGTAATAAGGCAGGCTTCATCTCTTTTAGTTGTGCTCCAAATTTCACACAGCCTTATAAAACGACTGGTCTTATCAATGTTTTATATATTTTGATCTTGGTGTTGCGAGACAGAAACCTTTGATTTTAGCAGATGTTGAAAGGCATAGTATACTTTATTTCCAGATTGAGCAGTATTGGTTGGCCCCCAAAAATCAAGCACATTAGTTACTGTTTACGACAAGCTTATTAGGGGGGCATTGAGTCTATTATTTTCTCTCCAACATGGGTCCAGAACCCACACAAGGAGGATATCAACTAAAACTCTATATTTTTTAGGTACGCATTCAAGTGTACATGTAAGATAGCCTCAAGTCTTTCAGTACTTATGTTAGAAAAGTCTTAGCCTTTCTTGACCCACTTAAGTCTTATGTTCTAGGTTTTAGGTTTAAACAACAGATCAACATCATGGCACAAGGGTAGCAACCCATAAGTTCTACGTTCTACTCCCTTAGCTGGGGCTGCATTAGCGCAGTCGATAGGAGACTCACTTTCAAATCCAGCTGTAACTCCAAGCAAAACCGGACGGTCCCGAGGTTTCACCCAGCCTCTAGGTAATGGGTACCAGAGTGACAATCTGGGGTAAATGAAGGAACGTTGCTGTAGCTACATAGCTGAGTGCGGACGGCGACACAGGCGGAGAGTTTCTTATCAGCTGTCCATTCTGGTGGCAGAGCACTTATGGTTTATAACCGTGTGCAAGGATTCTGGTTCACATCTCCCAACTTTACCTTTATCTTTTACCCTTAGTCTTATTAGTTTAGTACTGATATTGTCACGTAAAAAAACAGCTCAGCCTGAGAATTACTGTACAATAAACACAGCAACAAAACACACTGGCATCAAGGAAAACCTGTAATCTTTCTGAAGATTTACCTGTAATATTTTAACAATGCAGCAAAATAATTACACAAACTGATATGTATAGAAGAAATCAGTATCTGGGGCCACAATGAAATAAATGAACTGAGTAAAAGTTTTAGTGTGACCGAAAAGGTTAGAGGTTCTCCTATAAATATATTTAATATATAAATTATATAGTAATATAAAAGTCACTGAGATTTCATGATATACAAATAAAATACAAAAACGGTAACATTGTACAAAAGTAGATATAATAACAACAAAACTGTAAACATTTTAAGTTGTTAACACCAGGTATGACGGGATTGTGACTGTCTATCTAGTTTGTTCTTTTGGTTATTTAACGCTAGAGTCCCTTGCAAAGCAGAAAGCATATTGTGTTATTTATGTGTATGTATACACTCACATATTTACCTACTCCAAAATATCCACATACACGTGTAAACATATGTATATAACATGTCTATGGTAATAACTAGAATACCATGGATCAAGTAGAGGAACAAACACTGACATTCTACAGGATCTGAACTGAATCACAAACAACATCCTGTCCCAAAAGTTGAGGTATTTTGGCAGTGAAAAACATCACGTGCAAAAGAGAATGGCGAGGGAGGCTACAGTGTTGGGAAAACGAGGCAGAAGCAGATGTCCAAAAAGGTGGAAACAGGATATTAAAAGGCACTGGCTATGAAAGCACACAGGGCTGGAGAATTTGCTGGAGGAAGAGAGACTTTCAGGTGTGCCATGAAGAAAGTGATGTTTTGTAAAGTGCTGACTGATGTATACACACACTGATGCACCTATTCACAAACATACACATACATACATAACATTTTTATGTTAATAACTAGAATACCATGAACCAAGAAGAAAAACACTGACATTCTATGCAATTTGACTGAATCATAAACAGCATCATAAACAGGCCATGATAAAACGGCATGATGGGCTAGATAGAATGACGATGGAGCGTACAGTTTCAGGAAAATGAGGCAGAAGCAGACGTCCATGAAGGTGGAAACAGGATACCAAAGATGCAATGGCTATCAAAGCACATAGGGCTGTAGAATTTGCTACAGAAAGAGAGACTTTCAGGCATGCCATGAAGAAAGTGATGTTCTGCAAAGTGCCTGCTGATTGATGTATACACACACATACACACCTGTTCACAAACATCGATACATATGAGAACATACATGCATATAAATATATACAATTTTACATTTGCATATTATAAATGTAAAAAATTGTAAGACATGAAGATAAATGCCCATTAAGTTGGGCATTACATATTTTGAACAAAGAAGGTAGGTAGGTATGTAGTTGTACCCCACCAGGACATCACAAAAGCGATAAACACCCGGTGACACAAAGTGCCACCATGCGGATGAGGATCACCCATGGAGAGGTCTCCGAAACCCCTTCCAGCCATTAGGCCATATCTTTATATTCAGGGCCCCTGGCAGAAGCCAGGGTGGGGCTTCAAAAAACAAAAAATTGCATCCCACAAGGGGACGACTTGAACAAAGAAGACACAAACAAAAGACTGAACAATTTATTGCCTGGCATATTTCGCTGTATCTTCTTCTTCTTCACGTTCACCAGCTGTAAACTCCGGTGGAAAGTTCTGGTTGTTTGTTTACTTCTAGACTGCAGTCCTGTTCCAGAACCTGAGTGTTGCGTGTGCATCTGATTGACAGATCTGTATGCAGACTGTTGGTTCCTTGTCTCTCAGGCAGATGCACTCCGACTTCGAAGGAAGCTCCCAATTAGTCGACTCTTACGACATGCTTTTGGGTAGGCAGTGGGTCTATTTTTGTTTTTCCCATAGTAGGGCCCCGTAACCCACACGGGGATCGCTGTATCTCATTAGGTGCATTCTACAGTAACAATTGAATAAAATGAAGCAAATAAATGAATCCTTCGACATGAAACACAAATCGACTACATAAAAAAAAACTGTCTATTTCACCAGGATAAACTCAAGGTAAAGAACATATCCTTGTTTCTGCATAATTCTGGACTAAACCGGTTTATAGTGGTGGCTTCCACAATTCTCAGTTATCTACAGGCAATAAATTGTGCAATCTATTGTTTGTGTTTTCTTTGTTCAAATTCACAATTGGAAAACATTGCTTTGATTACATGTTTGAGTTCATTGTGCTTGCTCATTTCTATTTCACAGGTTTACAAAATATTATTTATGACAAAAGTTTATTGCCACATGCTTTATTTTAACTGCAATTTTTTTCAAGTGACACATAATTTGTGTTTTCCAGCCGTTTTCTACAGGCTTTTCACAGCTAAATCCAGTACCTTTTAGGTCAGTGGTCTCCAACCTTCAGGTAAAACCTTCCTGGCCCCTTGCGTACATTGCTTTCCAAACTTACTTGCTAATATTTGACCTTGTAGGGTCTTGGTTATGTGAAGAATGGATGGGAAAGCTGGCATATATGGCAGACATATTGAGCTTCCTTAATTAACTTAAAATTTCTCTTCAGGGGACTTAAACAAACCTTTTTACCCTTAAACATTTATTGGATGCATTTAAACTAAAAGACACCTCTCTAGGAAAGCCACATAGAAAAGGAAGATAGAAATGCCTCCACTTTTGGAAATATTTTTTTTTTAATGTCACCAAGGAAGTAATATTCGGAACAATAAGTCAATATTTAAAAGTGTTATCTAAAAACTTTGACTATTATTTCCCTGACAAGAGGATCCTCATAAAGGCAACCTTTATCAATACATGTTGTCCTTTTTAGGATGAAATTTTTCATTATTTGAAGCCCTACTCTAGCTTTTGCTAGAGGTCGCAATATAGCCTGGCCATAAATATGGCCTAAAGGCTGAACGTGGTTTCTGAGACCTCTCCACGGTGATTCTCATCCACATGGTTGCACTTTGTGTCATCGGGTGTTTATCGCTTGTGTGATGTCTTGGTGGGGTAGAAAGTCAGTCAGCCAGTCGGCAACCTTTGGATTATTAATTCCTTTTTTGGAATAGACAGCATAAAATAAGCTGCTGCCTGTGATTGTGGAGCAGAAAGACAGACCCCTGAGCACATACTACAGTACTGCCCTAACCTCTCCCAGCAAAGACTGTGGATCTGGCCCAAGGTAGCCACATTGCAAGAGAAGCTATCGGGGACCGGTGACGACCTTAAATGCACAATCCTATTTGTGACCCAGACGGGACTCAATGTTTAGCATGACTGATGTCGAACGCAGAAGAAGAAAAGAAGGAATAGACTGGTTGATGTGCAGTTTACAGTGACATCTGGAGTAAGACAGGGGTGTGTCTTATCACCACTGCTGTTTATCACCTACATCGACAGTATATGCAAGAATGCCAAGCCCATGAATGAAGATCTTAGTAAGATCAACGAATTACTCTTTGCAGATGACCAGGCCTTGATAGCAGATACAGCCATGAAATTGCAACAACATCTAACATCCATGAATGAAGAATGTAAAACAAATAATATGAGAATCAACACTGAAAAGACAGAAGTAATGTCAATAGGAAAAAAGAAGACAGATCTAAACATAGCAATAGAATACAAAGACATTAAACAGGCATCTGAGTTTAAATATCTGGGAACTACATTTACCGAAGATGGGAAATTGGATAAAGAAATTGACATTAGATGCAGTAAAGCAAACCAAGTATTGGGACAGCTAGCCCCCCTCTTACAGCATAAGATAATCCCAATCAGCACAAAGAGACATCTTATTCAAAGCATATTTATTCCAACTCTGTGCTACCAGTGCCAGACATGGTCACTCACAACAAACCATTAAAAAAAAAAATATGTCTGAGAAGGGCTGTAGGAGTGACCATAAAAGATAAGATCAGGAATGAAATCATAAGAGAACAAGTCTGCACAGAACCAATTCTGGATTACATACAAAGACAGCAAGTGAAATGGTTTGCCCACTAAGAGAGAATGCCTTGTGACACCATACCATACAAAGCATACATGGAAAGAGAAGAAGGACATAGAGCACGGGATAGACCAAGAACAAGATGGAAGGATAACATCAGAGAAACTCTACAACAGCACGATGTGCCTATGGTTGAGGCAGCCAGAAGAGCTAGAAACAGAACCTTATATCTCCCTCGACACCCACAGCGGTAAAAGAGGAAGTGAAGAAGAAGAAGATGTGCACCTGATCATCATGAAATGAAAAGCGGACAGAGATTTCTTCTAATGTCACTCTTGTATCAGACAAACTCATCATTGTCTCAGTTTTGGATATCCCTCGAAACAGAATATTCATCTCTGAGTTATAAAGCTATCAGACTGTTGGCTCCCCGTGTGGGTTCCAGAGCCCCATAGTGGGGAAAAACAAAAATAGATTCACTGCTTCCCAAATCTGCATGTCCTAAGAGGGGACTAACTGGGGGTTTGCTTTGAAGTCAGAATGCATCTGCCTGTGGGGCAAGGAACCAATGGTCTGCATACCAAAAAAAAGGTCAGATCTGTAAATTAGATGTGCACACAACACTTAAGTTCTGGAACCAGTCTAAAATCTGGAGGTTGACCAACAACCAAAACTTTCTGTCTGAGTTTACAGTCGGTCAACTCACAAGACGAAGAAGATTGTTGGTCTTTTTGTTTTGTTAATCTTCCTATTTGTGTGCAAATACTGCCTTAGCCATGTCAATTTTTTTTAAAAGCAAACAGAGAAATTAAACAGATATTGCTGTACGTATATCAGATTTTCTAACCTCTAAACAGCATTAGATGTGGCATTAGCTGAAAATTGTCATTTTGTCACATCAGATTTCATAAACTGCTATCCACATTTCTTCTTCTTCACGTTCACCGGCTGTAAACTCCGGCGGAAAGTTCTAGCTGTTTGTCCACTTCTTGACTGCAGTCCTGTTCTAGAGGCTTAGTTTTGCGTGTGTATCCATTTGACTATTTTGTTTGCAGACTGTTGGTTCCTTGCCTCTTAGGCAGATGCGCTCCAACTTCGAAGGAAGCTCCCAATTAGTCAACTCTTATGACATAGTTTTAGATAGGCAGTGGGTCTATTCTTGTTTTCCCTATAATAAGGCCCTGGAACCCTCATGGGGAACTATCTACATTTGATTTTCTTTCTGTTTTTGATTAGCTGTCAGGCCGGGAGGCAGTGAAACATGAAACAATTTCCCCTGTTCTGGTGGGCAACGGCTGTAAAAAGATTGACGAAAACTTCCAAAGATGACATATTCCGTAATATTTTTTCATCTGGCATTTCCCAACATAACAAATTCATTAACATTTGCTTTTATCAGGCATTACTCAAAATATCATGTTCTTTTACTTTCTTATATTGATCCCTATTTAATTTTTGATTCTTGTGCTCATACCTCCTGGCAATGTATAGAGCATTGTGTATACCAGCAGTGAAAAACACCAGCTCAGCCAAAAGGTTCGTCCAATTAGCTGTAGAAAAAGGGAAAATAACAGATTATTACTCTTATAATTAGGAAAAAAAAAAAAAAATTTGGTTTTAAGATTCACATAAGTAACAGAATTAATACAATCTGAACTGTGATGATATTAAAACTGCATTTATGTATAATAAAACAGATTATCTCTTATTCAATCCTTTAGGATTATAGATTGGATATCTTGCTATTGTATGTTAAAACTCAATGAGTTAACCCTTTCTAATTCGAAGAAATAAGCTTAATCCCGGCCATTTCATTTCTTTGTCTTTGTATACAAAATCCTGATAAGTCAAATTCTGTTAACTCGAGTATTCGTTTTAGTCTAATCTAAAAATAAAAAGCAATTATGTACGCTTTGATATTTAAGTCAAACTGTTCATTATCATTACACCAATATGTGCTGCTTTTTATGATAAGCATTTAAATGGTGAGTAAAAAACGAGCTGTACAATATTTCTTCTTCTTAAGCAAACAGTGTTTGCTATTGTCTATTCCAATGTGGATCATAAACAGGATGGTGCCCTACAGATCTTCACCAGTGCCCCATAGTTTATCTGGTAGGGATACTCCCGTGGGCCAGATTTCTTCTTTCTGATTGATTGTTTAGGCATTTCTGTAAAGACAAGCTCTGTAGTTTCCTTTGGGAAACCAATACAATTACTGATGATGTAATTAAACGCTATTATTTCTCAAAAGACAACTCTGTGGCACAAAGGTTAGTGTTTGACAGTTCTTGAGTACTGGGGTTTGATTCCTTCAAAGGGCAGTTTACAAAAAGATTGTTCTCATGGTATTTGGACAGTGGTACAAGAGTTGCACCACAGAAAAGACTAGGACCTCACCCTAATATTCCACTGCAACCAACCTCCACTTTAGGGATGGCACAAATTTAAATTAAATTAATATATTAAAACAGTTGATTACACATGTATGTTTCCATGGTTGGCAGGCCAGCATGGTAGCTACTTTAATATTGCAGCTCTTCCTGTAAAGTTAACATCGAGAGGATCGACTTGATTGCACCAGGTTTTATCCCATAGGCTCCATCTCCATAGAACAGTCAGCCGCCTGGCAAAAGCGTTGCACGAAGTAGGAATTTCATTGCTCTTGTGATGTACCCCAGGGATTTCCGGAAAAATTACACTCGTGAACCAAACAACTCAGCCATAAGCAAACTCACGACTTTTACAGAGCGATGCAAATGGCTTGACCTTTTGGTCACAGAGCAACTGTATGTCTTATTTGTATGAAGTCAGACAATCCACTTTTCAGTGAACCAAATTATTATTAAAGGACCCCACCCTTTAGCATAGCTGGCATGTAAGGCATAAGGTTCTGGATCCAAATAACACTCAAAAGATGAAATGGTAAAGACCATGCTGGCAAAGTTTACTTCCTAGACCATTTCCTGGTACCAATTTTAGGCTGAAGTGAAGAAATAAGAGAGATGTCTGTGCATCCACCAGTATCAACATAAACAGAGAAGATGGTGCTATATGAGACATATCCTGAGAAGAGATGAACAGAGAATCACCAAACACGCACTGAAATGAGAAACAAAGGTGAGTGAGGAAACAAGGATAACCAAGAGAAATACTAAGGCGAACACTGATGAGAGAGGCCAAGGGTGCTGGACTGGATTCCATCCATGATAGCGAAGTGATTGCACAAGATAGAACGGAATGGAGAAATTGAGTGTGACATGGCACAACAAAATATTAAATAAATGAATTCCCCGTATGGGTTCCAGGGCTCCACTGTGGGGGGAAACAAGAAAAGACCTCCTGCCTCCTGAACAAGCATGTATAAGACTAACGAGGCTTCCTTCAAAGTTGGAGTGCATCTGCCTGAGAGGCAAGGAACCAACAATCTGCATACAAATAAGTCAGATGTGTAAAACTGATGTATACGCAACAATCAGGTTCTGGAACAAGACTAAAGTCTAGAAGTGGCTGAAGAATCAGAACTTTCTGCCAGAGTTTATAGCCGGTGAACGCTAAAAAAGAAAAAGAAGAAGAATGAATGAATTTTAAGCTGGCTTGATCTGACTGCCCAGGATATTATAAACAATCAGCCCTTCCCTAATGTGGACTTTTGTAAATGACTATATTGTTATCAGACATTAACTTGCTAACAAGCACAAAATGATCACCTTTAGTAAGTAATCTGGCCATGAAGATCCGGCCAACTTCCCCTTGAAAGAAAAAGAACATGACTTGCAAGATGGAAGCAAAGTATACAGGGCAGATTGTGATGGCTTTCAATCTCAGGCACATGGCAGGACTCAGAATAGATATCTGTTGGTGAAATATATTGAACAAAAATAAATATGAGACAAGTGTTACATTATTGTCTTTTTGTTTTTGTTTTGTTTTTTGTCTGAACGATGCAATTCTGTTGTACCTGCTTACAGCATGGTTTTAATATCTCAAGATGACTTTTTAAGGCATATTTTGTGCATGTTAACATATTGTGTTAAATATCATCTTCTTCTTCACGTCTACAAACTGTAAACTCTGGTGGACAGATCTGCTTGTTTATCCACTTCTGGACCTTAATCGTATACCAGAACTTTAGTTTTGCATGCACATCAGTTTTACAGCTCTTGTTTATTTGTAAGCAGACTGTTGGTTCCTCACCATTCAGGCAGATGCACACTGACTTTGAAGGAAACACCCTCTCTTTCATCTGCCTGTCATCTTCTAATAGAGAATCGGCTCTCAACCAGCTAACACAGAGTAGGTTGTAGACTTGTTCAAGGTAGGCTGAATACTGCAGCTAAAGTTTTCTGTGGTATCAGTTAGTGAGTCTCACACCATATCTTCCTATTTACCTTTCACTTTTTTCTTCTTCTTATTTGTCCTTAAAAGAGTGGTTGGCACATTATGTTGTGGTTTACAGCTAGACTGCAACTTTCAGACTAACAATCTGATTTCAGCAAATTCCTATTTAGTCATCTTTTGTGACATACCTGTTAGGAAACGCTGCTATTTTTTTTCTACCCAAAACCAGTCCCAGAACACAGTTGGGGATTCCTCTTAGAATATGCATGGTACATTCTTCTTCTCAAAGTACAAGCCATGTGGTGTAGGTAGTCATGTCTATCCCCAACCTTCTGTCTCGTGTCCTTTCAATCAACTTCAACACAGATGATTCTCCATGCCATAATGTCAAACTGTCCAGCATCTTTTCCCCCAGTCTCCCTCTGCCTTTCCTCCCCTCCAGATTTCCAACTGCCATGACATACTCCAGTTTTCTCCTTTTCTTCACATGATAAAA
Organism: Candidula unifasciata; assembly: GCA_905116865.2. NCBI lineage: Eukaryota > Metazoa > Mollusca > Gastropoda > Stylommatophora > Geomitridae > Candidula > Candidula unifasciata. The sequence goes on from CAJHNH020000033.1 coordinate 34,746, forward strand.
GAATGTAGACTGTCTCTTTCTGACTTGGGCAATCAGTTCTCTTTGTGTGTCAGTTTTATTATTCTTTTTATCTCATTTGTTTATAAAACCACAGCTCTGCAGCTTCCAAATAAGTTTTCACTAATTTACCAACTGTCCATGATTTACTTACATATATCAAGATAAGATTTTTATGGATTCTAAGAATTCTCTTTCTCGTCGCATGGTACCTTATGGTGTGAATGTTCTTCTCCTTGCATACAGCCCTAGTAACACGATAAACATTAAAAAAGTCACATTTTTCACATACACATCAATTGTTCACAAATGGCACTTACCAGTCTGGTTCCTATAATGGATTGTTTTACGACAGCCACTGCAGCCTCTACTATACACATGAGGTAGTTTCCAAAACACCAGATAAAGATTTCCTCCCTAGCACCATGCCAGTAGAAGATGAATAAGAACGCCACACCCGAGGCAAAGATTTGTCTCAGCAGACCTGCCCTGGAACCTCCCAAAGGGATGTATATGTACATCTTGATGAAACTGTACAGCCCTGCATCAAAGTGCTTCCACATATCTGTAAATGAATACACCCAACTGATGCAACGTGGCATTGCAATGGAAGACAGTCCATCAAATCTGGATAGTTGGACAGCTGTCCCATACAATACTAAATATTTCACCATAAAAAACTGACCCTGACAGTAACCAATAGCTGCTACGGCCCAGATTGGTAATCTGGATATCATCAGGGGATGTAGAGCAAGAGCACTGTAGTAAAGAAAATGAAGTTGAAATTCAATAAACAGTGCCCAAAATGCTATTCTGATCAGCTGTTTTATTATGTCTTTAGTATTCGGAATAAAGGTTTTAGATCTAAATGAATTGTTTATCTGCTTGTGAAAGTCGCTATAAATAAAGATAGGCCCATCAAGAAATGTTGGCAAGTAGAACGAGTATAACAATAAATCAATTAGTGATGGATCGAAATCCAACAAGCATGGATTTGTTTCCCGAATGCTAGATGGGTCTGTATTGCTGACACTAGTTTTCCTTTTTTTGCAAGAATCAGCGATTCTCTTCACTTTATTTTCAGCAACAGTGTTATATGAATTAAGCTCTTCCTCGGGTTTAGAGTTAATCTGAGCTTGTACAAATGATGGAGTTGTCTGAGATTTCGTGTACTTGATCTTTTCGATGGCAAAGCTGACTAGACGAATGTAGACGAAGGCAGATGTTACATTAAATTTGAACTCTTGCTCATAATTTAAGAACTGGAGATACTTCACCTGTGAGATGAGAAGAAGAAGTATAAATATGTAACATGCAAAACAATTTTTTTTTTTCATCACTTACATCACTTGCACTGAGAAAAATGAAAACTAATTTTAGCATTAATATATCTTCGGCATTCATCGGCTGTAAACACAGGCAGATAGTTCAGGTTGTTCGTTTACTTCTGGACTTCAGTCTTGTTCCAGAACCTGAGTTTTGCGTATACATCCATTTTTACAGATCTGGCTTATTAGTATGCAGACTGCTAGTTCCTTGCCTCTGGGACAAATGCACTTTGACCTCGAAGAAAACTCACCTGATTACTTGATTTTACAACATGCTTATGAAAAGCAGTCGGTCTATTCTGTCTTTGCCCTCACAATGGGACTCGGAATCCACATGAGGAAGCATTATTACAAAAGTGATGAGGTGTCTTAACTAAACATCCCTACATCAAATAATTTAACATAGAAACAATTTCCATTTCAATGAAAACAATACACTCATGTATATAATTAAAATGGCTAAGAAAATCTGGTAAACTGGCTGGAGAGGAAATCCAGCCAAGAAGAGAGAACTAATCATCCTACTTACTTATATCATAGCCTAGATTATTTGAAGGTTGACCAATTCCTACTCTACTATCAGTATTTGCACCGCACTAGTTGTAAAATACTTTAGATGCCAGAATGGTATCTCAAGATATGTTGTAAAGTCAATACATTCTGTAACCAAGCAGTAGAATGTTGTTCAAACAGAGGTGTAAATACTCTTCAGTTGGGTTTGAGTTGGATTTTCACTGCTGAGTTGAATGTTGACTGTTGAATTAAGAATCGACATCACAGTACTCGGGACACTACCATAAGTGCTCCCTCCCCTATCTTTAGCAGCAAGCAAAGAGTTCCAATTCCTACGGCACCAGTAACTGTCTGATTGTATATCTGTTTTGCTCTCCCTTGAGGGTTGAGCGGCGGCCACGTCGCCTGGTAACTACTCCCACAGCCATTATCCTCAAAATGTAATGATCTATCTGTGCTACTGCACTGTTTACTCGCTCCTGAAGGGCCCTTACAACATCTAGCTTGTCATACACCAGTTCATTCCCAAGTGGCCAGTCTATCTGCCTGCTCATTTCCCAACAGGACCTATAGAAAATTTCCAAAGGATGCTAACTACTCAGGACCTCTAAAGTGATACTTGCCACTCTGCATGGAGCATGCCTGTCCCCACCATTTCAACATGCTCTGTGAGTCAGTTACAATCACGGCATGTGTGTATAGCTGATTCTCAAGCTACCGGAAGGCAGCAGTACCTACCTCCACCTCCATTCTCAAACTAGACATTGTGATATAAAATGCCAGGCTTTGCTGCATCAATCGACGCCTATCCGCTTTCACTATAAACCCCCACGCACTTTGTCTGCCCCTCAACACAGAGCCATCTGTACACTGTTGGGTGATAGGCTCTATATAATTACTGAGAGGAGATCCCCAAAAATGTCTAGGGTGATGTGTGCAACTTGACAACTCAGGCTAACAGGCTACAACATTTATCGGATCAAATTAATATCATGTGTTGAGATGACTCTGCATGGTTACTTTTGTTTAAGTCACGTTCAAACACTGTCCATGCCACACTAAAGACCAGAAAACAATTACAATACTTTCATATGCAAATTCCCCCTTATATAGTCAGTCATCCTTATATTGATATAATGTTCTGCCCATTACTGCCTTCATTTACCACTTTTGCAATGTAGGCAGAGGTGTCTTTGAGCCTGAGGATGTAGGGTGGTATGGCTAGTGCTGTCGCCATGGACTGTGCAGGTTAGGATTTTATTTTCATCCCTGGCACAAAACATTCCCCGACCTTATCGAGGATTCTTCTTTCTTTCTCTACATTCACAGGCTGTAAACTCCAGCGGAATGTTCTGGTTGTTCGTCTACTTCTGGACTGTAGATCTGACTCATGTGTATGCAGACTGTTGGTTCCTTGCCACTCAGGCAGATGCACTCCAACTTAAAAAGAAGCTCCCAATTAGTTGACTCCTACGACATGCTTTTGGGGAAGCAGTGAATCTATCCTTGTTTTCCCCACAGTGCGGCCCCAGAACCCACATGGGGAATCAAGGATTCAAACATCTGCCTCCTGCACAAGAGCCCAGCGTTCTCAACCATTCAGCCAGCTGCTTTCTTGATATATTGTTCACTTTTTAACAAATATTGCCCTCTAGGTCTGCATGCTGAAAGATTAACACCCAATGACTCAAAGAACCACTATTTGGATGAGAATCAAACAAGCAAATCCCAAAACTCCCGTTCAAACGCATAACAGTTATATTAAGGCACCCGGCAGTTACAAAGTAACCTGCAGTTAAATGGTATGTGGGATGATGTAATGTTCATACTGAAGTTTAGGCCCTTATGAGCGTAAGCTGAATAACTGTCTTCCTGATGAGGATTATTCCCATCAAAAATTGGTATTCAAAATACTGTGGACATTGCAGCAGATTATTCAGCCCCCACCCCATCACTAGCTAGGATGGCAGATACTTTTCTTAGTCGTCTTCATAATGTAATTTTCCACACAGAGATTAGTCATTTAGGTCTTTATGTCTGTACAGTGTGAATCAGTATGTCCTCCTGTTCCTGTCAAAGTCATAAACCAATCTATCCTGAACACTACAGTGGTTTACCTTAGCCCCATGCCGGTCATAGCCATCTATTTTTACCCAAGGAGTTGAAATTCTTTAACCAGCATTCACATAGCAAGTGAAAGTAATATACTTACGGTTATGTTACTATCCTTATTGCCTCTCATAGCTTACTGCTTTTTCTTTATGTGTTCGTGTTCTGATTTACACCGAAAACAAGTTCTTGTGAAAAACTTGACTGTATTTAGGAGTTCCCTTTTAGCTGCACACAACTTTGAGTACAGGGTTGACTCAGTGGGCCAGGATTCTCTTCTTAAGGGGCTGTACAAGGGAATTCTTACAGGACATGTTCTGCGGTCTGCACACACAGCCCACACGGGCACAATGGTCATCTACTTAGACCATTGGCTCTCAACCTTTCTAATGCGGCAATCCTTTAATACAGTAAATCATCTTGTGGCAACCCCCAGACATATATTATTTTTTTCATTACTGCTTCCTAACTTCAGTGAATATGCTTTTTCCGAAGGTCTTTGGTCATCTCTGTGAAATGGTCATTTGTCCCACAAAAAAGTCGCGACCCACTGGTTGAGAACCCCTGACTTAGACGAAGCCTGTGTATATGCTTGTTAAGTTTGTTATGTCCTGACCTGAGGCATAGAATAATGACCTGCCCATGCTGGTCAAGTAAGTGGTAGTCATCTCTGGCCAGATTCTGTTCACTTGTGATAGACCAGATGGCCCTTTCTTAAAGTATGTTACGCCATTCTCTTTCTGTTCCCATTCTGTCCCTTTCTTAGCAAGTCTGTAAGTGGTTTCATATCCTAGCTTACTAGTGATATCTTCTTTTGCTATTATTTCTCTATAAGCACTTTTTAATAAGGAGAAACCAATTAATAAAGCAATATCTGGTTAAATACAATGCAAAGCATAGAAAACCTATTACAAATGCCAAAGCTGTGGACAGACTTTATATAAAGCAAGCACTTGGCATTAGCCACAGCTCAACTGTGGAACAGTTTTTCACCATCATTATAAATACTCACATTACTGGAAGCTATTTGAACAATATCTCAATACAGAATACATGTAAGAAGTAAAGGACCCCCCTATTCCACACCTTCAGGTGTATTGGGCTATAGGGCTAGACCTATATTTTATATAACAATCAGCATTCAATGGGTGATGTGTTCAACATTGCCGGCCGGCTTTACTTTTCAGGACTTTACCTGGTACCCATTTAAGGCTGGGTCGACCTGGGAACCAAGCTCAGGACCTGAACTCATGACCTTCGGATACACAGGTGTGAGTCTAGTCTCCACACTACGGCAGCTTGCATAAACTACATCCCCACTTGAAAACAAACCAAAAAAACTAGTATGCTTAGCATACATCTTTGTCTCTAGGGTATTTCTGACCTTACTGTGATTAAAATTACCATTTCACATGTGTTTTTATTATTTACGTTGCTATTTTATGAGATTAACTTAATCAGAAATGTATAGATTAAATGAAATAAGAAATGGGAGATAAGAAAGGCAGAATGTCAGATGGATATGCATGTCCAATTTTTAAAGTTACTTTTTTCATTCAATCATTTTGGGACTGAAAGAGTTAACATGCCAGTACAAACACAATGAACAAACCTGCATTTGATAAATGATGTCATAATTCAAGGAAGACACCAGTGCCACGGCCGTCACCCATACCAAGGACTTTCTCCGCAACAAAGACACAACATACATCACTAATGCTGCAGTGACAAGAAGCACCACGACTCTTTCATTAAAGTAGATATATGCTGCAGTAAGATCACATATCAGGAGTATACAGGAGTGCAACTGTGGATGTAATAAAACAGTGATATTATAATACAATTCAACTGTGTCTTTTGCATGGTATAACGAGTAAATCTTTATATAAGATAGACTGATTGAAAGGTAGGAATTAACAAGTAGTTGGAGATGTATGGGTAGGTGTATATGTAGATGGATAAGTAGCTAAAGAGATGAACAGGTGAGTGGATGGATGAATGGGTGACAGATGGGTGGATGGGCAAATGAATGGGTGGATGGGTAGATGAATAGGTGAACTGTTCGATGGATGGATAGATGGATGAATGGATGGATGGATGAATGGATGGATGGATGGATAGATGGGTAGATAGATGGATGGATAGGTGGAGGGATGGATAGATGGATTTATAACAGTTGTAGTGTTATTACAACCAGCTCTAATCACATGTACAGCAATATGCTAGTCATGAGTGCCACAAATCTTGACTGAGTAGGAAGTTTTAAAGTGGTGTGACTTCTGTTACAGACTGTTCCTAACTGGATCAGGCACACAGAGTAGTGACCCCAGAGTCGATTCCTACTCCATTTAAAGCTTGCTGGACTCTCAGGCATGCATCACTATACTGGACCTGTATTCACCGCTGAATTTATACAAGTTTCACCCCTTCACTGATACAAAAATGGATAACAGGATGTTGCTCCTCTTCGGTGCATGTCAAAAGTAGGTGGTCATCTTTAAACTGTCATTATGATGTCATCGCGTCTACCTGCACCATGAGATTATGGGCTTAACACTCTGGACATAATTAACAACAATATTAACATATTACAAGACAATGGCATGGTTGCTGTAATTTCTATCAAACTTTAAAGGTCTTCACTTGAAGATCCCTTACAAATAAATGACCCAGTCAGGGATAGGAAACAGAAGAAGTAAATATCCATGATGTCCACTTTCCTGTTTACGCTGGCTCATTAACTAAAATAACCTTGCAAAACAAGAAAAAAAAACAATCACATATAGACTTGAAGAACACTAACCTTTGCACTGGCTTTAAAATAGAAACATGCCTGTGACAGCAATATATGGATAGCATTCAACAAAATACTTTGCTTCAGTATACTTCGCCATATGTACCACTCAGTGTCACTCAGATCCTGAAATATATACATACTGCTAGACTGCAGTGGCATGTTGTAATTTGGTGAGTAAAATTAACTACCCTAGCTAATTTTTAACACCCCCCCCCCCAAAACAAGCCCCCCCCCCCTCCTCCCCCAGGGTTATAGGGTCCTATTTAGAGGGGGAGAAGTAGACTCTCTACCCCCTTAACAAACATGTTGTAAAAGACAACTAAGGGGTTTGATTAAATCAGATGTGTGAGCCAAAAGGTGCAAATATTGCAGCCTAGCTGTAAACCACAACACAAGCCAGCCACCCTTTTAAAGAACCATGTAGAAGGGGGAAAAAAGTTAACTCTTTGAATCTAAAAGGTGTCTCCTGCAGACCTCCAAGGGGAAAATAACTAGTACAGAAATAACAGTGTACTACTTTTAAAACAGACTAAATACATTGAAATTAACCCATGGATTTGCCAGATTTTTTTTTAGCATGCTCAAAGCAAACCAAAAAAGTAAGATAACAGATGCTGCCCATTAGAAAAGATCCACTGGAAGAGATCATCACACGCTAGTTGTTGGACAGGACTGAAATTTCATTCACACACCATTGTTGTTGATGACCCTTTGATTGGTATCGTACCTTTAACTTTAGAAAGCCCCCAGATATTTAATTCACCTGGATAGCGCACCTAGCACTCGGATATACATTTGCAAACTGGTGAGAACAGCATCATGACATGAAGGTGCTGCATGAATATCTTCGTACTAGAAAGGAAATATGCTAGAACATAACTAGCAGAGCAAACAGTTGCTTCAATGGTAATTATTGTTATTTTATAAAAGAAAGAAAAAACATTTGGCATTTGAGGGAGGCTATCAACACATAAACATCCATTTTTGTAGGGGGCATGTCCTCATCCTTCTTCTTCTTCTTCTTCTTAGTGTTCACTGGCTGTAAGCTCCAGCTGAATGTTCTGGTTATTCATTGACTCCTTGAACTTGGGTTTTATATGCATGCACAAGTTTTACAGATTTGGTTTATCTGTATGCAGACTGCTGGTTCCTTGCCTCTTAGGCAGATGGACTCTGAATTAGAAGAAACTACACCTAATTATAGTTTACTACATGCTTGGCAGGAGGATAGTAGGTTTATCCTTTGTTCTAAAAAATAAAGCCCCAGAACCCAAGCATGGAGGACCTCATCGAAATACAAGCTGTCATACCATGAATCACCGTTACATTTCATTTCTGTATGCATCTTATAAGAAAATTAAAATAGACTGCTACCTGATCTCTCCCGAGCCAGTTCCAACCGGGTGAAAGTGAGGCATTAACAAGACTTTTCTTGTATTCTGCATTTAAAGAAAACAATAATTTCACACTGGATGAACATGTTCTATATGTACGTAAGTTGTATCCTACCAGGACATAACACAAGCGAAAAACATCTGGTGACACAAAGTGCCACCATGCTGATGACGATCACCCGTGGAGAGGTCCCGGAAACCCTGTTCAGCTGTTAGGCCCTATTTCAGGTCCAGCTATATTTAGGACCCCCCGCAAAAGCCAGGGTGGGGCTTCGAAATAACTAAAAATTGCATCCCACAAGTGGAAAATGAGAATAAGTATATGAAAATGTTCTAACACTGCCGCTAATATGTGTTTAAAAATCAACAAAATAATCAGTTGTGCAATAGACCTACACAAAAGAAGAGAACTAAGCGCATATATCTCTAATTCTGTCTTCTTTTTCAAATTCTGATGACCCCTGCAATGTTCTTTAAGATTTACATTATTTTATCACAGTCAACGTCACTGCACATTGGGCTTTCCCAAGATTTAATAACCTGTAATTAAACTGCTACTTTATGTTTGTTGCACCTTGTTTGTGTAATAATTACATGCTTTTAAAATTGTTTTTATTCACGATATAATTAGGTATCTGCTGTGAGATAAATGAGTTTACTTCCACATGTTCACAACCCATTATGTTTGTTAACTAGTCTTCTACACGCTGTATGACACTTTGTTGCTTAAAATCAGTCAATAAAAAACAGTAATATAATAATTTTATATATATTTTACTCTACTTTGTATTTTATATCTGTTAAATGCAAACTGTATATTTTTTTTTTTTACTACTTTCTTCTTCTTCGTGCTCTGCTGCTGTAAGCTCAGGCAGGTTGTAACAGGCAACTAATTTTGGATTTTTTCTTCAAAGCTGGAGTACATCTGTCTGAGAGGTGGGGAACCAACAGTCTGCATACAAATAAGCTAGATCAGATGTGTCAAACTGAGGGCCCCCCAAAGGCCAAATGGGTCATATTTGTGTTATCATGGGGCCACAAGTAATGACTAATTGAAGTCTCTTTACCACAATTATTGCAGAATATTTTTATTACTTAAATTTGGAAAAATACAATGTGTATACAAATTGTAAAGTGGCTAGCCACTTTCATGAATGCAAAGTAATGAAGTAGCTGAAAAAAAAGGAGATTAAAAAAAATATGAAACTGTAAAGGACAACACAGACTTATATGCAATAGTAGCTAACTACAACAGTTCAAAATGAACATTTATTTACGACTATGTTTAATGTTTTGTCCTGCTGCTGCTGCTTCTTCTTCTTCTTCTTCTAGTTCACTGTAAACTTCGGTGGAAAGTTCCAGTTGTTTGTCCACCTCTGGACTTTAGTCTTCTACTAGAAATTGAGCATTCTGTGCACATGTTTTACAGATCTGACCTCTTCGTATGGAAGACTGATGGTTCCTTGCCTCTCAGACAGATGCCCTCCGACTCTAAAGGAAGCCCTCAATTAGTTGACTCTTAAAACTAGTTTGCTGGGAGACAGTGAATGTATTCTTGTTTTACCCACAATGGGGTCCCAGAACCCACATGTGCAGTCCTGAGACTTAATATCTCATTTTTAATGACCATTTTTGCCATGTCTGGCTCAGATGTCTTCGTAATATCAACTCTGATCAGAGATAACAAATGTTGATCAATCAGCCTTGTTCTCTAAGAAGTTTTTGTCTCTCCCCAAAGTCCTGAGTGGTGCTCACAGCCTGCTGACACTCCCCCGCTGCATCATTTTATCCAGGCACAGGTTATCAGCATTTTCCATTTCACTTGTTGCCTCATCCTGTAGGCAAGAGATCACCTTTGTATGTGAAGCTGCAGTACACCTCCCACTGGAGCCGGTCCACCAGCTTATCTGCTTGCTCATTTCCAAACATGCCTACATGGCCCAGGCAAAATATGAATGTGACTCTCACCACTACGACCTCTGGATTGATGTGACCTATTGCATATGAAGAAAACCTTCCTCAGCATGCTTTCCGAATCTGAAACCATGACAATATGTGTGACTGAGATGTTATCTGCCCCTTGGAAAACCAGTTATAAACTCAGCTTCCATAATCATGCTGGATTTGATCATATTCTATATCAAGCTCTGCTCAATCATCCTTCTCCCTCATGCTCTTGCAATGCAGCCCTATCCACTCTTTTTGCCCCTGGCCACTGACCCGTCAACGTATATAATCACATCTCCTTGATTAGAGTTGTTTTCTATCTGCACAAGAGCTGACTGGCCATGCTGCTGACGTCACCAAACTGGGCTAACAATATGTTAAAACAGCGTTTCTCAAACTTTTTTTGTCAGGCACACACACAAATGTGCAGCAATACCACCCTTAAATTGGTTTGGACACTTAAGAAAAGAAGAAAAACAGGGCAAATTTAATGTCAGCAGATTCTGAATAATTCTTGATTATTGCCATGGCACCCCTGACATAGGCTCGCAGCGCCCCCCCCCCCCCTCCCCCTCCCCTGGGTGCCACAGGACTCAGTTTGAGAATCGCTGCATTGAAGTATCATTAGCCCGGTTCGGTGACGTCAGAAACATCTCCCGTCAGCTGGAGCCGGTCTTGATCTGCACGTCACACTGCTCATTCCTGTCCCATGGTAATTATGACTTTGTGCAGCTCTTCTCTATCCTCCGGTACCTTTACCCAATCTTCTCCCTGACTTATCTCTTTGATGTTGCAGACACACGTTCATCAGTAATATTATCAATCAATAAGTAAAGTAAATTATGGTAATAATGTGACTTACTGTCTCCTTCCAGAAACAAGATGTAAACTGAGTATGCAACACCTGACACAGCAAGAATCCAATAGGTGCATCTTTCCCACCATGGCAAAATATCAACAAACATGCTGGCTGCACACAGAAGAGTATTACATGTTTTCAATAAACACATCATTAACAATCATCACATCATCACAGGCAGCTAGTAGAATATTTCACATACCTTGGCAGTGTGGTGTTCCTGCCAGGAGGGACCGAAGAGGACATACAGCCACGTCTGAACAAAGCTAGAGCTGCTTTTGGAAGGATGAGGCAAATCTGGAAATCCAACAATTACTGCAGAGGAATGAAACTGCGACTCTACAAGAGCATCATTTTGCCAGTTCTTCTTTATGGAGCAGAATGCTGGAGAATGACCAAAAAGGATGCACACAAGCTGTCCGCCTTCCACCACACATGTCTACGTAGAATTATAAAAATTTTCTGGCCAGATACAATCTCAAACACTAAACTACTTCAAGACACAAACCAAGAAACTTTAGACAATATGATAACCAAGAGAAGATGGAAATGGCTTGGCCACGTTATGAGAATGAATCCTGATATACCTGCCAAAACAGCTCTCACATGGACACTAGATGGAAAGAGAAAACAGGGGCGCCTAAAAACAACATGGAGACGAACGATGGAAAGTGACATGGAAAACTGCACTGAAGATTGCACAGGACAGGAAAGCATAGAAAGTCCTCTCTGAAGCCACATGTGCCACTAGGCACAACAAGAACTGATGATGACAGGCAGCTAGCCATTCTGCAAAGACAGACCAGGCCATATGGGCTAAAACTTGATGTAATTAAGACAACTGTCACAACTTAAAACCTTTATAACTTTAAACATAGCTGGATCAGTTCCATAATGTGGACTAACCAGCTCTCTATCTCACTGCCCATGCCTCCAGAATCATGTTAGTTAGTTAACTAATCAGTGCAGACCTGATAAGGAGAACTAGAATTAAGGATATGTGCCATTCTATCACTATCTGAACCCCATTCACATACAGATACTGATAATTTTAAGCAGCCACTGCTTTGTAAATAATGACTTAAAGAAATTAATGTCTAGACTGAAAGAATTAAACATCAATTTATACTGAAGGATATCTTCTTTCTTCACGTTCACCAGCTGTAAACTCTGGTGCAAAGTTCTGGTTGTTTGAGTACTTCTGGCCTCTAGTCTTTTTCCAGAAACAGAGTGTTACGTGCACTTCCATTTCACAGGTCTGACTCTGCATGCAGACTGTTGGTTCCTTGCCTCTTGGGTAGACAAACTCTGACTTCAAAGGAAGCTCTCAATTAGTCAATTTTCTCTTCTGGTCACCTCAAACACAGAAACTTGATAACATAACATAACCCTTGACCTGTAAGGGTCGTGGATGTGTATCGATGGAAGCACTAGAATATAAAACCCTCCATCTTTCTCTGTCTTCCGCTTGATGAATAAGAGTATGATAACTAAGTCCTGTCCATTTCTTGATGCTGTCATTTCAGGTTCTTTTTTTTCCCTCATCTTCTTCGACTACCCACCAATGTTCCTTGAAGTATTGTCTTTGCAACTAAATCATGTCTCACCAGGTGCCCGAACCAAGATAGCTTGTGGTGTTTCACAACTGCAAAGAGAGGTTCCTGATAACCTCCAAAGCTGTATATTTTATCTCCAACATATTGGTTAGTTTTGTGTTATAAATAACTAATTCGTAAAATGTGTCTGTATTATTTACTTTCAACAGCCTGAATCCTCCTTTTCATTTCCTCAGTGAGAGTCCAACTCACACATCTGAATAAGAAAATAGACAATACCAGTGATTTGTATATACTGACCTTAACTGTGATGCTAATTTTGCTCTTCCACATTGTACACAGCTGGGACATTGCAGCTGTTGTCATATCAAGCCTTCCTTGTCTTGATCTCTTTAGTACAGCTGCCATTGTTACATATTTGAGAGCCGAGGTATTTAGAGGTTTACACTGCTGTATAGTTCCTCTAATGTTATCTTTTCCCCTTATTCTTGGTCTATCTCTGGCTCAGTTTCTCTTCTCTTTTAGCATATGCTTTGTATGGTATTACTTTTCTTAACCAACAACCAATAAATACTCCAAAGAAAAACTGCAGGTGCAGACTGAACTGAATAATTCTGGTATTATCAATTTCAACTCTTTCAGTTCATAGAAACACCATGTATGACCAACCATTGCCCTTGTGTAGCATGCAATGCATTATGTGAACATACACACTATAGAAATTCTGTGGTATCTTAGTATATGTTTGCTTTGGTATACTTTCAACTTGGTATATGTCCTGTTTAGTTTTGACGTGAAAACTTTTTTTGGAACAAAAACTTGTATGAGTCAAAATTAGTCATGACACCCAACCTTTGTTTTCCTTTCTCGAGACAAAGCCATAGACAGATGTCAATGACTATGAAGAGAATTATTAACCCAACAAAGTCAAAACAAACTGTAACAGGATTGTCTATAAAGACCAGACAATGTAACATTTACAAAACATTCTAAGGAGAAGGCAGAAGCAAAGTTCTGTAGGTAGATTGTTAGCACGTCAAACTTGTTGAGCCTCAACCAGAGCCAAGTAGGGAAAAAAGAAAAGGAGAAAAAAAAACACCAAAATATCATATTCCTGAAGTTCTATTGGAAGGGGACTCTCCTTCTAAACAATAACATCTCCTCCTCCTCCTGTCTCAGCACCATCCTAGAATGCACTTGACTCTCCTCATGAAGGTGAAGTGGGGTTAAATTATCATTTATTTTATCAAAATATTTTTGCATTTACATATTTTAGTATTAGGCAGTATATAATTTATTTTATACAAGCAATCAATGTATAATATGCCACAAAACAATAGGATATTTTTAGGGAAACAGATTAATCATTCTCCCATTATTTCTTATAGAAATATTCACTTGATATATGTACTGTAGAAATATTCACTTGATATATGTACTGTTTAGTATACATCCAAGGATAATGAACAGATGAAGCTTGTTTACCAAGGTAACAGTTTATAATCTATTGTTCTAATATGCAACACTTATGTTTTATACCAGAAGTATTTGCTGCCTGAATGAAAATAATGCACTCATGTATTCATTTTGGCTAATAATAAAGGTGTTTTGAAAGCTTCTGGATCTGAAAGAGCTAAATATGAGATTAATAATTAAAGGATCATCATCAGGTGCCTTGATGACTGGTGTAGGTATTCATGCATCTCCACAGATCTGGATCAGTTCCATCGATGATATCCCTCTGTGCTACCATTGCAATCCATCCATCATCATCTCTCTCATTCTACCTCTCCCTCTTCTACTGTTGATCTTCCAAGTTGTCACAATTTTCCAAAGCCTCCCTCTCATCACATGGCCTATCTTTTCCTTATAGTTGTATTTATTTATACTTTTTTTTTTAAATAGCTTCCTTCAAGCAATCCTTCTTGGTTACTAATTGAAGGATTTTTAAAAAAAAAAATTTTAAAGTTACATACCAGGCAACTGTGACCTCTGATGCACATTGTTCTTCATTCTGTAACATCAGTTGGATGAAACAATGCTTCTTATACTGCTTGAAATAATGGCCATATGAGAAGGAGTCACTGATATATCCCTCAAGAAATCTGTGACTTGGATCATTTGCATAGATACCCTTCAACATCTGCTGAGTGAGGCCAAACTGTATGGACAAACGGCACCAATGCTGTACATGTGCATATATTTTTAAGCAATGTTCACGTACTGAAACAAAAATTTCATCATGAATTACGTTTTCTTTGCAAAATTTACTTCTGATTTTTATGTTGCATGTACAAACATACTGTATTTGCTTTGAGTTGACAAAAATGGACACTGTATTGTTTGTATGTCAAAATGACAGATTCTCAATGATGTTTTATGCTGGTGATTCTTCTGCACAAGTGACAAATATGAAGCACTGGTACAGTTAACTATATCACTGATTTTACTGCTAATTGTTTTTTTAGTACTTTTAGAGCAGGTGCCCTGTCAAGAAGAAAGCGGGGGGGGGGGGGGGGGGAGGAGGGGGAGAGAAGGAGAATATCTGGAGCAGCCCAAAGGGGTGTAATCCTAGTTTCAGATCATAATAATAACAACAATAACACTCTACTAAATGGCCCCCAAAAAATAATAATAATATAGCTGAACTAATATGAAATGTATTCACAAATACTTCTAAAGAGAATTTATATACATTGTTACAAAATGATGCTTAGCCCCCCCCCCCCCCCCCCCTTTTTTTTAATAAAATTATTGGGGGGGGGGGGGGGAGAATTAACTTTCGCACTAAACATTTTTTTTAAGTTTTTCGCCTCTCTGACTGAGGTCTGTAGGATTGACATCTCAAGGATGAGGGGAAAAAATAGGTGCAAATGCAAAAACTCCATTCAATTGTACAGCCATTTGGCACAGTTATACTGGGGCACGAGAGAACACATCCTGAACTATCTTCTTCTTCTTCTTCAGCGATCTCTGGTCATGCGCATAATCCACTGTGGGTCATAAACTGGGATGTCTTTTCAAGGTCTCTTAGGTTTCCCCAAAGCTTAGTTGTCAGTTCTACTGGGTGTTGCCATATGTCGCTCTGCAGCTCCGCCAGGAGAGGACAGTCTTGCAGGACATGTTCTGGAGTCTGTTCAGCACGAAGGCACTGGCAGAGAGCTGTTTGGCTCATTCCTAATTTATGTGAGTGTTTATTGAGTCTGCAGTGTCCAGTGCGTAAGCGAAAAACTGTGACTTGGTCTGTTCTGTTCAAGTGTTTCAGAAAATCTTTTCCGTAGTTATAACCAGTGTTGGTTTTCCAATCTGTTTCTGATTTTCTCTTAATGAGAGTTTTGACTTCTAGAAAAGATAGTGGCTGGTAGGTCTGTGGTTTGTTACTGCCTTCCTTGGCTAAAGCATCTGCGCTTTCATTGCCTTTGATGCCACAGTGAGACGGAATCCACTGCAAGTGAATTTCTGCCTTATTTGACAACATAGCAAGTTCCTGTGTTAGACCTTGTAGTGTGCTGTCGGTAGGTTTGGAATCCAGGGCCTGTATAGCTGACAGTGAGTCAGTCAGAAAAACTATCCTGCCTGCGGTAATTTGCAGATTGTTCATGTACTGCGCTGCCATCAAAAGGGCTGAGAGCTCTGCCTTGTAGTTAGAGCAAGTTCGTCCGGTGGGGGCTGCTAGGGACACAGTAGTGGCATCTGGGTGTTTTATGTAAACACCTGCCCCACCATTCGTAGTTGCCTCTTTTGCTGATCCATCCGTGTAGATTCTCGTCCAGCTGTCCTGTGGGAACATGTTGTTGAGGTGTTCCATTGTGAGTGCTTTCTTCACTAAAGCGGGCTCAGCATCTTTGTTTCCCAGGTTCGGGATGGATGTTGACACATTGAGTGTCAATAATTCGGAGTCCCAGAGATTGAAAGATAACTCTTCAGGTGTACATTGTTGGTTAAGTAGTGAAGAGAATGACTTTCCAAATTCCTTAGTTAGATGGTTTAGGCTTGTGCGTTTTATTAGGTTTTTTGTCCTGGCTGCCAATTTTTCATGTAATGGGTGGTTAGGCATTCTCTTCATTTTTTCAGCATGTAGAATTGCTTTTGTCCTTCTTTCTTCTAAGGCGATGATGTTGGCTGCCTTTTCCATTTCTACAATAGGTGTAGATTTTATGGCTCCCAGAATTGTACGCAGACTTCTATTTTGCGTTTTGTCTAGTATCTGTTTATTGGAATGGGCTGCTGTTATCCATGACGATGATGCGTATTCGAGAGTTGGTCTGACTGTGCCGGTGTATACCTGCTTCAAGATACAACTGTCATCCTGAACTATGAATTAAGAATCGACATCACAACCCTAAGGACACTCTATTAAGTGCTCCATCCCCATCTTCAGCAGCAAGCACAGAGTTCCAATTGTGATAGCATCAGTAACAGTCTGACTATATATCCGTCTTGCCTTTTCCTTGAGTGTTAAGCATTGGCCAGAGATCCCCTGCTCACTCTTTGCAGCACCATTTTCAACAGGCTGTAATGATCTATTTGTGCCTCTGCACTGTTCACTCACTCCCAAAGGACCCTACAATATCTAGTCTGTCATACATCAATTCATCACAAAGTTGTGCAGAACGAGCCATTCTTCAGCCTGTTCATTTCCCAACATACCGGCATTACCTGAAGAAAATATCTAAAGGAATAACAAGCCATGACTTCTGAAGCAATGCTTGCCACTCTCAACATAGCCTGCCTGTCTGCACCTTCCTCAACATGCTCTGTGAGTCAGTTACTCTTCTTTTTCTGTGCGTTCACCAGCCGTAAACTATGAAGGAAAGTTCTGGTTGTTCATCCACTTCTGGATTGCAGTCCTGTTCCAGAACCTGAGTGCTGCATGTGCATCCGTTTTACAGATCTGAATCATTTGTATCCAGACTGCTGGTTGCTTGCCTCTCAGGCAGATGCACTCCGGCTTCGATGGAAGCTTCCAATTAGTCGACTCTTACGACATGTTTTGGGTAGGCAGTGGGTCTTTTCTTGTATTCCTTATGATAAGGTCCAGGAACCCACACAGGAAAGTCAGTTACAATTACAACATGTGTATACAGGTGGTTCTCAAGCCAACATAAGGTTGCACTGAAGTGACTGCCTCCACCCTATTCTCAAAATAGATATGATATCATATGCCAGGGTTTGTTGCACTAAGGGACATCCATTCATTTTTGCTATGAACCCCCATGCACTTCATCTTTCTCTCAACACAGAGATATCTGTACTGATAATCACATTACCTGGGTGGGAACTGTCATGAATCATTTGCTAACTTCTGATTCTGCAACACCCTCTGGTCGGTCTCTGCCATCACAATGAACTGATAGTTCAATGATTCAATGTGATTAGAATCCTACATTATATGTATGATTGCTGCTCGGAACATGTTATCCACTCCCTTGCCTCCCCAATATTATCAAGCTGCATGAACAACAAAACGGTTACGGAGTAACGGGTAGTCTAGCCAAGCTAGCACTACTAGTGTCGGTAGGTCAACCGGTAACGCAATTTGAAATTAAATGCAGTCCACTCACCATTCATCCCACAACAAAATTATTATTTAAATCCGCAATATTCGATATTGTGATAAAATTGGGTCTCTCTGTTTGTTTTTTCATATAATACTGTGGTTAATGGAAAGAAAGTACAAACACAATATTTAAAAAACGTCTCTGCAAACATGAAAAGACTGTAACTTTATTATGTTATGATTCTGTCACTGACAGTGTCAGCAAGTTTAAAAGTTAGTGTCTGATATGTTACTGACAATTGTAAATTCAGAGTGTCTTCCCTTGACGGGAGCGGCTATTGTTTTCATTTGTAGTAGTGCTTGCAGCAGCTGTACATGTAGCAGCTGTAGCTGCTGCTTCCTTGTGGTGGTGGTGACGGGGAATGACTGACAGACGTTCAGCCCCACCCGGGGTTGAATCACACCTAGCGACAAACACTTGTGAAACAAAGTGTCACCATCGGATGAGGATAACCCGGGGACAGGTCCCGGAAACCACGTTCAACCCATATATTGGGTTATAAGGCCCCAGACTACAGCCGGGATTGGGGCTTTAAAAAATTGCGTCCTGCATTGGGGCGTGCTGGAAAATTGAAACTTAAATCGTGACATAAAACCCTATTAGGACCTCACAAAGAGGGATAAACACTCTGTGGTACAAAATGCCACCGGGCTTTTTTAAGGACTTACAACATTCATTCCTTGTATTTGTGGTCGTCGGCACTCTTCCGAATACCGGCAAATAATATGGGGCCGGTATTCGGAAGAGTGCCGCCTTTTGGATCGGAAGGTCGAAGGTTCGGCTCCTGATGACATTTTTTCAAAAATGACTTTAGCTCCCAGGTCGACTAGCCTTGAGTTCTTCTTCTTCTTCTTCTGCGTTCGACATCAGTCATGCTACACATTGAGTCCCGTCTGGGTCAAAAATAGGATTGCGCGTTTAAGTTCGCCACCGGTCCCCCATAGCTTCTCTCGTAATGTGGATCCCCTGGGCCAGATTCACTGTCTTTGCTGGGAGAGGTAAGGGCAGTACTGCAGTATGTGCTCAGGGGTCTGTCTTTCTGCTCCACAATCACAGGCAGCAGATTCTTTTATGCCTATCCTGTACAGGTGTGCTCGAAGACCGCAGTGTCCAGTCCGAAGTCTAAAAATTGATGTTTGTTCTTTCCTGTTGAGTTTGTTTATGCTGTCACTTTCTGGTCTGTAATCTCTTTTCTGCTTTCTCCACTCCCGCTTGAAAGACTGCTTTAGTGCTGTTTTGGTTTCCTTGTAGCTGTGTGGTGGATGAGGTTGTGGAAGATTACTCCCAGCTTTTGCCAACTCATCTGCTCTCTCATTTCCTTGAATACCACAGTGGGCTGGTATCCACTGCAAGACAAGTTCTGCTTCCTAGGAGAGTAAGCCAATGTTGGTCGTTAGATCTGCAATTAGTTTGTCTGGACTGCAGAAAGGAGGGCAGTTGCCTCAGCTCTGAAGTTAGTGCAGATGTCACCTGCTGGTAGAGAGAGAGTTTCTGCTCTACTGCTAGGGGGTTTAATGTATATTCCACAACTCCCCTTTCTGACTGCATCTATAGCAGAGCCGTCGGTGAAAACCTGAGTCCAAGTGGTGTTTCGATACTTCTCATCAAGCATAGCAAGAGCCATGGTTCTCTGTTGTTCAGCCTTGAGTGAGTACCAGGTACCGTCCTGGGAAGTAAAGGCGGCCGGTGTGGTGCTGACCACATCACCCATCAAGTACCGTTTTGTCTATAAAATGTAGGTCTAGCCCGATATACCCAATACGCCGGAAAGGCGTGAAATGGTGCCCTTTACTTTGGTTACTCTTGGGGAATATATATTTTTATTGCCATAAAATTATTGCAGATTTGACATGGAGACGTGTACCTATTAAAGAAGTCTTTCTAGTCACAACATTCATTGTGTCTTTCGTAATTATGCTTTGCTTGGAAACTGACTGGTTTTACTTATTGTTTAGCTAGATTTGCCTCCTTGGTGGCACATCATTGCATTCTTTCATTGGTGCCGATCCGGAATTTATATGATCTTAGTTAACAACATGGCGTTCGTCGCACGGAGGTCGAGGGCACTGGCATCGCAGTTTGCTTCGGTACGTAGTCTGTAGTTTGTTATGCTCTTCGCTTTTACAAAGGCAGGAAAATTACTCCATAGAATAAATGTTTAGTTAAAATCTAAATTTAATTATATACTGTAAATATAGCTTTAAAACATGCTTCTTCTCTTTATTGCAGTAGCGGCTTAACCTCATCAAATTATTAAGTTAGCCCTAAGTAGTTGTGTTGGTTGGACTGTTGGGGGAGGTCCTACTAACTATTAATAATTAATTACTAATGATTACTTAAAACTCAGTTAAGTATTTTCATTTCTAATGTGATTTTAGTTTTAACATAAGTAAATGAAAGTTAGAAAACCACTTTAGACATAGAGTGAAAGTTTAGTGCATTCAAATGATTCATTTTTTCAAAATAAAGTAAGGCCTGAAGAAGGGAAGAAACTGAAAACTGATGATTGACTGAATTGACTGAACATCTCAGAAGGCAGGGATTATAAGAATTTAAAAAATTGAAAGTAGAATTTAGTTTATTAACTCTTTCAGGGCCACATTTTATTGGGTTTGGACAGCATTAATTTTGAGCAGAATATTTTTTTTTTTTTACTACAAAACGACAAAGCTAAAACCTTCCTGAAAAAAAGTATTTGCTGTATCGGGACATATAATAATAATATTTCAGATTAAAGATAAATGAGTGCAGAATAAATCTAAGTCTTACCTTACTTTTTTTACTTGTTCAATAACACTGCTATCCAATTCTAAGAATTCACATGCCTTCTGTGTTAAATTATGTCTCGGCTAGTCTTTATTTGAAACAGTTAATTTAAATACTTTGGATGTTATGATCATTTTTGTGTGACGTGTCAGATTTTACAACAGCTGAAAATCGGGAAAACAGATGATCTAATTAAAATATTTTGTTCACTTTTCATATCCTAAACTAAATTATTGCCAATAGGTTTGTCACTTAGATATCAATCATAATATCAAGATTAGTGTCACCATCTGGCAGAGATTCATCAATGACAGAGCATTATGAACAGTTCTAGACCTTTTTCCTTATCGTGATGACAATTTTGTACGTGATTTTTCTATACTAGATGATCATTTAGTATAGAAAAATCACATACAAAACTGTATCTCATCTAACTAATGTTTTAAAATTTAGAAAGTGATGCAAAAGCCACGCAGAATATCGCAAACAAATGGACTTCCTGTTGTTAATCCTAATTTTTCAAAAACTTGTTCATAAAAGTTTCTTTCCCCCCACAAATAGAGAAAAAATTAGTGTTTCTATGATACGCCAGTATACTGGTGACTAGTCCGATAGGGATAGATTCATACACCAGTTTACTAGGGGAAAATCATCAAAGAGTTGAGAAAAATTCAAAAAATGTCTAAACAGCCGATCGTATCAGCAACAATGTCAACAGTTATACTGTTCAGTTATAAGACAAATACGATAATATATTTTTGACACAACCTGAGAATAAGCGAGCATAAAATACCCAATAGGCACTGAATGTTGAATTGAATTATATCACTGATATTGAAGGGATTGCACAGAATAGAAGGGAAGGACCTAATAGACTGCAAGCCCTATGTGACATATAATGGCACAACATGATGATAATGAAACAATTCCACTAGTCTTCTCTGCAGATGTTAAGTTCAACTGCAAATTTTCACCCCCAGCTAGCAGAACTAGACATAGCAAACAATTGTTCGAAGATTTATTTTCACCTGTAACCAAGATATTTTTTCATTTACTGCACTGCTATTTAAAGTTTCTACATTTATCTTTCTCTGTCTTCACCTCACACCCTTGACCTGTATTCTTTCCACACAAGACCAATAATTTCTCCATACAACTTCTTGCATTGATATGTCTCATAAATTTCACTTTTGTAAATGTAATTTTTTTTTTAAACCATACAAAAAGAAACTATAGAAACAGCTGGCGGTAACATGTGATTTTCCACTAAATAATGTATATTACAGAAAATGTCTTTGCACTAGAACCCACAGGGGTTTAGGAATAAAGGAAGGGAAAAAAAACACACGGAGAAGGGAGCTGGAGAATGAAGTTAGAAAAATTAGGGTGACATGGGGAGAGCTGCATGCGATAGCAAAAGAAGTTGGTTAAGGGTCTTTGCTCCATTGGGGGCTAGAAAGGGAGAAGAAAACATACAGAAACTCTGGATGTCTGATAATGTCAAAGTAAGATTATTTGATGACAACCCATTCAATAACACTCAACAGTTATATTGATCTGTTATGAGACAAATAAGATGATACTATATTTGGCACCCGACGTGATGTTGACCACACCACCCATCTTGTGTCAATTGGTCTATAAAAATATAGGTTTGGCCTTATATGCCCTATACACCTAAAGGCGTGGAAAAGGGACTTTTACTACTTTTTTATACTGGGTGCAACCATGCACCTTAAATTTCACTTTTTTGTAAACAGTACAACACAGTTAGGGAGTCGCCGTTGCCGAGCGGCTAGACGCTTGTCGCGGATCAGAAGGTCGTGGGTTCGTGTACTGGCGGAGCCGGACTTTTTTCAAAAATGACCTTGGCTCCCAGGTCGACCCAGCCTTGAGTGGGTACCGGGTGCAATCCCGGGAAAGTAAAGGCCGCCAGTGTGATGCTGACCACATCACCCATCTTGTGCCAATTAGTCTATAAAAATATAGGTCTAGCCCTATATGCCTAAAGGCATGGAAAAGGGTCCTTTACTTTTTTTTTTTTACAACACAGTTGTTGTATCTGGCAGATACACATCATTTTTCATTAATTAATGTATATTGCAGAAACTCTGGATGTCTGATAGTTTCCAAGTAAGATTTTTTAATGGCAACCCATTCACACTTGTTTGTTATCTCAACAGATGCAGATGATTTCTTCAACATTGAACTTACAGTATCTTAAACCAGCTTGTACATTCAGTTTGAATGTTCACAACTTAGCAACCCCAAATAAGGTACGTGCTTATGTTGTTTTGAACTTGGGTGCTGATTATTTTAGAGTTTGTTTGGCTTAGAAATATGTCTAAAGCAAATTCACTTTTATAAGAAAGCGGGCGGAGGGGGCGTCAGATATTGCTGATTACCTGTGGGAAAGTCAGTTTCTTATCCAGAGAAGGTTGGAAAGTTGTGGGTAGTTAATCTGCTTTTTTAATGATGAACTATTTTCAGGATGAATTGTACAGACAGCTTACTATAGAGGTCAAAGGCCACGATAAAGCAATCCTAAACAGCTACCAAAAATTCACAGCAATGGCAGCAGAAGAGTTGGATGTAAACATTACAAAAATGTAAGTAAACTAAACTCTTTTCTTGTCATAAAGCATATTTCCCGTCTGGGTTCCTGGGCTTCATTTTGGAGAACAAAGAATAGACCAGTTGCCCCCTTTCAAGCTTAATGTAGGGGTGTTTTCCTCGGCTCACAGGCCTCTCTGCATGAGAGACAAGAAACCAACAGCCTGCTTACAAGTAAGCCAGATCTGTAAAATGGATGTGTCGCAAAACTCAACAAGTTCTGGATCAAGATCACCATCCGGGAGTGGACGAACATCCAAAACTGTCTGCTGGAATGTACAGCCGGTGAACGTTAAGAAGAAAAATAAAGCAGATTGGGAATGTGACGCTTTCCCCATCTCTGTATAGTGAACTTGGCACCTAGTCAATAGAGTACTCACTTTCCTGCTGGTCATCTTAATTTCCCAGAACATTTATGATACCACTATTAAACTGGCAGTCCAGTGTTTAAACTAAATCTTGACCTTAGTAGGGTTTTGAACATATAACAACTAGACTGACAGAAAATGCTGGCCACTGCAACACTTCATTTCCTAATTGGAGCTGAAGTTAGGGATAGAATTCTTACAGGAATGTTTCCGGGTGCTGAGGGGTTGGTTCGTAACTCTGCCTTAGTCCCTATAAATAGTTGTTTTATACAATAATGCGCATTTCTCTTCTTCTTCAATCGTTCTGTCAGAAAACATATCAGGAGACTGGCAGCGTTTATGAAAGCTGTTATGCAGTCGGTATCTCCTCGTGTACCATAAGTTTTACCTTCATTGTAGTTGGAACAGGTCAGATTGCATTTCTGTTGGCAGCATACAGTTGACAGTGTTTGAGCAAATGGTCAGCATTTTCTAGTGCCAAGCAGCAGGAACATGTGTGCTTGTTTTCCACACCGTAAAGTTTGAACATATGCTGATGATGTCTGTTGTGCCCTGTCCTTAGTCTGAATAAAACACACTGTCCCTCTCTAGAAGTGTGTATATCTGGTCGCCTTTCTTGGGTACTAGATTGTATTAATACCTAAGTCTCTTGATGGGTTAAGTCATTATTTGAATGTAACATGTCACTGCTACTTCTTGCAATCTGTACGCTATTCCATTGCTTTCCAAGCCACACTGACCTGGAATCCACTGCTGTACAGATTGTTCTGCTGAACAGCCTAAGTGAATCAGCTGTTGCATCAAGCCTGCAAACTGACTGACTTTCTACCCCACCAGGACATCACACAAGCGATAAACACCCGATGACACAAAGTGCCACCATGTGGATGAGGATCGCCGTGGAAAGGTCACAGAAACCGCGTTCATACAATTGGCCATATTTATGGCCTGCCTATATTGCGGCCCCTGGCAAAAGCCAGGGTGGGGCTTCAAATAACAAAAAATTTTGTCCTAAAAAGGACGAAACACGTATTAGCCTGCAAACTGCATGTCTTTTTTATTTATATGTCATTCATTCATTAGGATTTCTTCTTCCTTTTCTGTTGTCTGTGCCATGCTGACTCCAATACCTGCAAAGCTTTCTTGGGACTGAAATGATCTGAACACCAGTAAACTGACTGAAGAGTTGAAACTCATTAATCCTTTGAGAATTTTGTTATTTGCTTATATCACAATTATAGTATTTGATTCGGACTTGATTTTCAGATATGAACCTCCTAAAGCGATAGCCAGAATGAGTTTAATGAAATCAGTGTTTGTTCACAAAAAACATTTTCACCAGTACGAGATGAGAACACTATATAGAGTTTTTGAGGTGAGCTCATTATGATAGAATTGGTGTTACTTAATGTAGCTTAAAGATTAGCATTGTTAATAAGTGTAATTTTTCTTCCACGGGATATACAATTGTTGGTATTACGAGAACTTATAAGGTAATATATTTGAAATTAAAAGATGGCAAACCATATGTCATAAAAGTTAAATATTAAAAAAGACACATTACTAGGATAGTCGGCGTGTGGGGGGCTTAGGCATTGTGAACATACTTCATAATTTCCGGGTGTTAGTTTCAATTCCAGCTTCAGGGGATTTGGTGCATTGGTTTCGATAGTGATATCAAGAGTTGGCCGCCCAGAAAGCCGTGGCAGACGACTGAACATAAAATTGCCTGGGAAACCACAGCCAGCAAGAAAAGGCTGCGAAGGATACACAGCTAACTTTTTTCTAAGATGAGGGAAACAAACAATGGTATAAAAAAAATCTGCCATGCAAGAGTCACAGTTTCTTTTTGGCTAGATACTTGCTTCTTGTCATTCCTTCTTCTTTGCGTTCATTGGCTGTTAACTCCAGCAGAAAGTTCTGGTTGTTCATCCACTTCTGGACTTAAGTCTTGTTTTGGACCTTGAGTTTTGCATGCACATCTATTTTACAGATCTGGCGTATCTGTATGCAGACTGTTTCTTCCTTGCCACTCAGGCAGATTGTACTCCGACTTCAAAGGAAACACACCTAATTAGTCAACTTTTACAACATGCTTGTTAGAGAGCAAGTGGTTTATTCTTTTGTTCCCTCGCATGAGGCACCTCATGAATCATCTCTAGTTGTTATTTTTGCGGATCTTATTAGACTGCAATATATAGTGACTTGACTTTTTCAGTGGCAAGCAACATATGATGTGGAGGAGGGGGGAGGGATCATTCCTGTGAATCACATCTATTGGGTGTATCTTCTTCAGTTTTAGATTTAGTCAAATCACACTTGTTAAATCTGGCTTCCCCTGTAGGCACTGGTTGAAGAAGAAGAATTGTCATGGCTATTGGTGGTGAGATCCTGGAACCCTGTACAGTGGAACCTTAAAATATTAATCTAATCCATTTCATGTATTAATTAGCTCATATGAAGAATAGCTCATGTTTTGAAACTGTTTTTCCCATTAAAATTAATGTTAAGAGTTTTAATTCAATCCAGCCTTCCAGAATTACCCTATTGAAATGAATAACAGTTTTTGTTTAATTAATTTTAATTAATAAATAAAAAATGTGGGTAGTGCGTTTTGTTTTTCTCCTTTGCAGTCAGTCAGTCATCATGACGTGCCTTATTGACTGGCTTGAGTTCTCCTTCTGCATTTCTAACGGGACCCAATCCATTTACAAGTTTTTAAGATGCTTTTGGATAAAGCAAAGAATTCTTATCTGTCAGCTCACATCCTGTTTTGCCTCTTATTCTAAGGTTCTGAGGTGCACACACACACATAAAATGTACTAGGCTGACCTTGTCTCCTGTAAAACTTGTATCTTGAGGTTCCACTGTACTAATTATAGAAAATAGGTTGGCCGCTGTACTATATTGTGATGTATAGTTAGTCTTTCATCTAAGGCGGTGCAGAGGTCATAGCTCTCTATATTTGGCGGTTCGTTGCCATCTGATTTAGGTCTTGTATATTCATAAGGCCTATAGTGGAGCCTTTTCTGATGATGGTTCTACGCTGCATCTCTCTTGGTCTTCCTCATTTTCTTTTTCCTTCTGGTGTCCATAAGAGGGCTTGACGGGGGAGTCTTGTCTTATCCATTCTGAGTGCATGGCCGGTGTAATTGTAGCGCCGCTTTCTTATAAAATTTGATACATTTTCTTGCTAAGTCTTGTGTCTTATATGTGTATTGGTGATGTATGGTGACTAGATATTTGTATTTGAAGTGCTGTTACACTTTTTGCAGTAACTAGAGCCTTTTTGTTATGAGTTTTTTTTTTCCATGCCATAACCTAGTAACATGATTTAAAATCATAAAGAAGTAGCGCTAAGATGTAAATTACTGTTTAAATTTTTTGTTTGTTTTAGTTTAAATGAGTTTATGAAGCTTGTTTGCGTGTTTATGTGTTCAAATAAAATAATATTTTATTTCTTTATCTATCTGTAGATAAAAAACATAACAGGCTCAACAGCTGATACATTTTTAGAATATATACAGAGAAATCTACCTGAGGGTATGGCAATGAAAGTTACTAAGGTGAGTTTATTCTTCCTTATTCTCTGTAACCCAGGTCGACCCAGCCTTGAGTGGGTACTGGGTGCAGTCCCGGGAAGTGAAGGCGGCCGGCGTAATGCTGACCACATCACCCAACTATAAAATATAGGTCTAGCCTTATATGCCCTATACGCCTAAAGGTGTGGAAAAGGGTCTTTTACTAACTATACTTACTTATTCTTTGTAAGGCAGAGCTTTCCAAACTGTTTTATAAAACACATTAAGTATGAATGTGTGTCATGTGAATGTAAAGAGTTAAACAGTATTGTCAATGTCCATGTCTCTTAAAAGGGGTAAGTTTAACCTCTGGTTTGCTGGTTGACTGAATTACTATGTCGCAAAATTTAATTTGTCCATAACTTGTGTGAAAGCTCTGTTCTTAGACACCCTCATTAATGTCCAGTGTATAATAATATTGGTAATTTCAGGTTCATGACATTTCCATATAGTTTATCAAAGTTTATAGTTTATTACAGTCATATGAAATCAGGGCCATATTTGTTATTATAAGCTGAGTGAGGCTGTAGAAGGCAAATGGCCATCAGAAAGTTATTTTCTCCCCCACCTCCCTTCCCAGCATCCACACACACCCCTATTATACCCAAGTTTGTGCATAGCAATAGTCCTAATACCAGCATCACAGAGATACGACAATATAGTTACTTTGACGTTAACTTCAGAATCAGAATGCATCTGCCTGAGAGGAAGGGAACCAACACTCTGCACACAAATAAGCCAGGTTTGTAAAACATGTGCATGCAGCACTGAAGTCCTGGAACAAAGTCAGTGTACAGAAGTGGATGAACAACCAGGACTTTCCACCAGAGTTTACAACCGGTGGACACTGAGTTGTTGTTGTTGTTATCGATCCAGCGGCGCATGAGCTTTCGCCCTTTGGCCCAATACCATGTAGTGGAATTTGCATGTTTTCACAAGCTGTTCTTTTCCTCCGTACAAGGTGTTCCACTTGTCTGGTCTCGGAGGGAGTAGCGTTTTTCTTGTCTCACTGAGTTTTGGGCACTCAAAGAGATGGTGTTCAACAGTTTCGTAGGGGTAGTTACATAGCTGGCACTCTGGGGAGTGTTGTGGCTGTATTCTGTTTAGGTGTCCATTGAGTGGAGTATGTTGCGTTCTAAGTCTGAAGATGTTGGCCTGGTCCCGTGGACACTGAGAAGATGAAGATCCGAGAAAATGACTTCTCTGCCCATTGTTACAAACATCTGGAAGTCAAAGACATTCAGCAGACACACAAAACTTAAGATCCTAAACTCTTGTGTGATTTCAGTGCTAACTTATGGATGCGAGAGTTGGAAAGCACTGGTAGCTGTAGATAACAACTTAGACAGTTTTGAGAACAGATGTCTTAGAAGAATAATAAATTTTAACTGGACTGATTCAAGATTCAATACACAAATAAGACAAGAGACCAGGCAAGATAATTTGTCCAGTTTTATAAGAAAGCGCTGTTAGAACTATATCGGCCATGCACTCTGAATGGATAGGACAAGACTCCCCCATCAAGCCCTCATATGAACACCGGAAGGGAATAGAAAGCGGGGAAGACCAGGAGAGACCCTGCATAGAACCATCATCAGGGAAAGCTCACCCATGCGCCTTATGAACATTCAAGACCTAAAACAGGTGGCAACGAACTGGCAGATAAGCAGAGCTGTGACCTCTGCCCTATGTGTAGCCTTAGGCTCAAGAGGAAACACTAATTAACTAACCCATCGATAAACCTTCTTGTCTTAGTTTTTATAATTTATGTCTGCATGTACAGCAATCCTGGCTTTTGTCCTAATCCCAGGGGACACAGTCTTCTGTCTCACTACCCCAGAGATCAGTAAGATTGATTAAACACCTGTGGTTTTTGTAAATTGTGTAACTATGTGCTGGCATTTGAACCTGGAAACTTCTGAGCCTGAGACAGACACCATAACCTCATGTTTCTTCCCAGATTACCTGTGTTATTCACAGAAATGTTTAAAAAAAAAAAAGGAAGAGCAGACATTATTTGCTTACTTACACAGGCTAGTAATTCTCGTATTGTCCCAGTTAATTCCTGTTATTTGTTGCTTGCAGACCTTTTATAATGCTTCTTTCAGAAGGTCATCTGTGAAAACTTGACGTTTTTGTTTTTTCAACAGCATCAAATTGAAAAATTCCCAGAGCATATCAAACCGCCTTCGACTTCTGCAAAGTCAGATAATGTTGCCCAGTCTTTAGAAGAAGGTAGCCCAAAATCTACAGAAGATGCCAAGTTTGATCAGAACACTTCAAAACCTATTGAAGCAACTGAATCTGTTACCGACACCAACATAGTAGAACCTACAACAGCATCAACAGGAATTGTTCACAGTAGCAAGATGGCCAAGCCGAAAAAGCACTCCAAAAAATCTAGTGATGTCAAGTCTGGCTCAGCAGATGCGCCTACTGATAGTTCTGACACTATCAAATCTAAAACAAAGAGAGACCAAAAATCTGGCAATCCTGCAGATATTGACTCTTAATGTTTGCTTGATTTCTTCCTCTCTATCTCATTGCCATTTTGGGTTAATGCTATTGCTGTAGGTAAAAATATTGAATAACTTGTGGGGAAAAGTAAAAGCCATTAAAATATTGCAAAAACATACTAGTTTTTAAAAATGAGCATTGGTTTTTACATTGTGTTTGCTTATTACATTGTCAAATAAGCCAGCATTGTACTGTATATATGTGTATGTAGTTTTAAGCATGGATATTTTCTTTGTGGCCATGGTGGTGCAGAAGATAGAAGGGGAATTAGACTGACACGACATCACGGGACAAATCAATGAAAAAGACTTTCTATAATGACTACTTTTTGTTGTTGGCAAAGCTGGCTATTTTGAATGGTACTTTTGGATTGCACTGGTGTATACAGTTAAATGGAGTGTAATTAAATTATTCATGTGTTAATTTGTTAGGTATGACAGTTTATTTGTTAGTAAGTAAAATTTAAAACTGAAATAATGTTATTAAGGATTAATAAACATGAAGATGACTTGAACATACTTTGTTTCTGAATATCCTTTTCTCTGCTCTCTTGTTTTGATTTGTTCTTTGCTTAATGTTTTTAATGATTGCTTTCAACGGCTGTGTTGCAATTCTTCGTGTACATTGATTTGTCTAGTGGTGTAACTGTGTTGAGCCTGCTGACAGCATCAGTGCGATGTGTGCACCTTTTGGAAAACACATCCTACTTTTTTCAGGAATGTGTTGTCTGTGTAAGTCTTCATATAGATTCGTACAACCTTACTGTTGTGTTATCCTCTTTGCATCTGACCCACAGCCGGTCGTGTCAAGTTCTGTAACATGTGTTTGTATAATACTTCTTCTTCTTTGTTCACCGGCTGTAAATTCCGGCGGAAGGTCAGGTTAATCGTCCGCTTGAACTTTTGGCTTTTACCTGGACCTGAGTTTTGCGTGTAAAACTGTTTTATTGGCTTTTGCTGTTCCCTGCCTCACGGGCAGATGTACTCCGACTTCGAGGGAAGACGTCAGGCCTATTTCTAGGATGACTCAAGATGTTACCTTTTTTGTGTGGTGTCCTCTTTGTCCCTTTCTCCACAGGTGTTGCCCCTGGAGTACCCCCTTTGGGGCTGCCCCGTGTGGAATGGTTAGCCCTCAAAGAAAGGC
Source organism: Candidula unifasciata (assembly GCA_905116865.2). Lineage (NCBI taxonomy): Eukaryota > Metazoa > Mollusca > Gastropoda > Stylommatophora > Geomitridae > Candidula > Candidula unifasciata. The sequence continues at coordinate 65,795 of CAJHNH020000033.1, forward strand.
AGAGCAGATAATGGGCATTCCCCGCCATCCAAGGAGGCTTCCATAAATGCAGAGCCGACACATAGCGCTCTGGTTCTGGGCTCACCCAAGGAATCATCATGTCCTGCACATAATAGCTTAACCTCACAAACGTATTAGGCTTTCCGCTCGACAAGGGCTGCGCCCTCTGGAGATCAGCGGGGAGCAGCCCGTGGGTTCTGGACTTTTTTGCTTCAGGTATGTCTTTATCTGTTTGGTCCCAACACTCGGGCGAGTGGGGTCTCGGGATATGGACATTTGGACTTTATCCAATCAATAAGATTTATGATGGTCAGATTTTGAGCTTGCTGGTGTGCCGTAGGGTCTATTTTTGTCGGGCATTTGGGCTTAACCAGCCGATGTATGGTTGCTGTCTTGGTGTACCTCAGTGCTGTTGCGACGACATTGAGGATGTACATGGGTAGAGTCTTGCTACAAGACGCCACCCACAAGAGATGTTACTTGTCTGTGCTGCTGGTAAATCTCTAGGTCAAGGGTTAAGTCTCAGCAGCACAATGTTTTCATCATTAACTTTTAACCAAGGGTTGTCATTTTAGTTGTACGTTTGGCAAGAACTTTATTCATGAACCTAACTTTTATCTTCTGTGCTGACAAACATTAAGTAAAAATAATTACTGTCTCTAAGTCATGAGGTTATTAGATATATGGTACCCAACATGCTGAGGAAGTATGATGCCCAGTTGTGCAAGGAGTTGGAGTCCTGGGTGGGGTCCCTAAAGGGTACAGCCGGCAATGGGTGGTTGGGCTCAACATACATATCTGAGGTTAAGCAGTCATTTGCAGGATCTGACAATTTTTTGGGTGAGCGCAGTGCAAGAGCACCGTATATTAGCTTTGATTTTTTTAAGCCTCCTTGAATAATGGGGAATGCTCACGCTCTGCTCCTACCTTTCCTTGAGGGTCAACCACTCTGAACGATGTTGTTCTGGATGGGTCCTCTAGGGACAACACCTGTGGATCAGGGGATGACAAAGTCACCACACACATGAAGCTATAGATGTTCCAGGAAGCTAACTAGGAAGGCTAAGTCTACAAATACCTGAACAAGTAAAGGTAAAGTCGGGAGATGTGAACCAGCGTCATTGCACACAGTTATAAACCATAAATGGTCTGCCACCAGTACGGACAGCTGAAAAGAAACTGTGTCGCCGTCCGCCTGAAACTCGTTTTAACTCTGGTACCCATTACCTAGAGTTTGCGTTAACCCTAAGAACTGCCCAGTTTCGAACACGGCCGTAGGCTGCAGTGATTCATCTGGATTTGAAAGCCAGTCACCTATCGACTGCGCTAACGGGGCTCCCCTGAAGAAGTGTAAACAGGCACAACACATTTACGTCACTCGGACAGGAATTAAGAAGATATGTGCTGCTGGCTTCATATTTTTAAAGACCAACTGGCACTTAATGGATGATGTGGTCAGCCAGGTCTGCTTCAAGGCAAAGCTGTAAATGTGACCTTAAATTCACACCTGTGAGGCATCATTTTTATAGACCTATTTGCACTCGATGGGTGATGTGATCAACATCATACAAGTTGCCTTTACTTCCCATGACATTGCCTTGCACCCCTTTTAGGATTGTCGACCTGGGAACCAATTTAAACAAATACATCTCAATGCCATTTTGGGCCCTAGATTTTCAGGTCAGCAGATGAGCATGCAGCAACTACTCTACTGCGACAAATACTAAATATGAACGAATGAATCTAAACGCAAAGTAGAATTGGTCAGCGTTACAGTAACACAGTAAAGAGTTACAAAGTTAATGTTGCTGCTAACAAGCCTTCATTGGAAAAACAAAATAATGCAAATACACAAAAGAAAATTTAAATTCAGCTTTTTAGTGACGCCCAATCTCCATTCTTGGCTTCAACAATAAATCTGTTGCCTCACTAGTATTTCAATAATAATCTCAAGCAAAAAATGCTAGGTAGGACATTAGCTGAGCCAGATTAAATCAATCAAATCAAAGGAGTGTGAAGAACTGCAGAAATTTTGAAGGGAATTATTAATTTATTTTATAAAATTTACAACAGGCATATACCCAGTGATATGCTGAAACATATACTGTTTGAAAGGTGAGCACTGCGTGTGAAGAATTTTATATATAAATCGCAATAACCATGTCATTATTTCTAATTGAATTTAAATAAAGAACAATATGTGTTTGTGGAAAGAAAGGGATTCTGAGAAACCTAGACTTGTTCTTTATAGATTATACATGTTAAAGTAAAACATGATCAAAATGTTGTCATGCTGAAGAATGTGTGTTCTTTATAGATTATACATGTAAAACATGATAAAAATGTTGTCATGCTGAAGAATGTGTGTTCTTTATAGATTATACATGTTAAAGTAAAACATGATAAAAATGTTGTCATGCTGAAGAATGTGTGTTCTTTATAGATTATACATGTAAAAGTAAAACATGATAAAAATGTTGTCATGCTGAAGAATGTGTTAAACAACACTACTACTAATGATAATAATAATAATAAAAGATATTTTTTTTAAACAAAAGCAGTATTTTGAAAGGAAATAGAATCATAGAGTAAAGAAACTGTTAGTGTTTTTTTTTTACCAAATCTCCCATTCTCTCCCCCCCCCCCCCTCCCTCCTCCCCCAACACTTGTTTCTTCTCACTAATGAAATAATGAGAGAAAGGGCAGAAAAGAACAAAGAATGAGACGTTATGAACACAGGAAATGATAGACATTGTGGTGGAAGAATGGGCCCCAGTTTGAATAATGGGAAGACAGAAGTGATGGTGGTATCAAAGAAATGAATTATTCCTAAATGTGTAATAAAAGTCGATGGTGTTATTTTGGAACAAGTTCAGAAATTTAAGTAAGTAGGCACATGGATAACATCAGATGGAAGATGCATAACTGAGAAAAGAAACATAATAGGACAGGCAGAAACTGCATTTTTTAAAGTGAAGATCATCTTGTGCAACATTTCTTTGTCATTCAGAGTTAGAAAAAGAATTCTTGCTTGCTACATACATCCAGTTTTAACATATGGCTGTGAATCCTAGACAATCGGTAGGCAGGCTAAACAATTTCTTCAGGCCTCAGAGATATGGTTTTACAGAACAAACCTTAGAATACCTTGGACAACCAAAAGGAGCAACCAAGAGGTTTTGAAAGACAACTTATCACAGACATCAGAAGAAGACAGTCATCATTTTTTGACCATGTTATGGGAAAATAGAACATGTGACCACTGGAAAGATCTGTTGAAGGATGCAGAGAGGAAGACAACGAGAGAAGATTCTTGACAGTCTTGTTGCATGGCATGGAGGTGTGTCGGTACACGAACTGATACATGCTGCAGGAGATCGCAGATAGTGGAGAGGCATGATCGCCTACGCCAGTCGGCAAGGCACCTGGTGATGATGATACATTCCTGGTAGCTATTGGACATTGTATTAAAAGAGTAAGACAAAAATCAATTTTTGTGCTTACCAAGAAAACAAAGAATTTTGTTTTGTCGGAGATTAAAAGCAGAATAGGACAAGTAAAAATGTAATTACAGTGGGTGAAAGTATCTTTTTTAATAGGTAGCTTTTACTTAATGTCAGAGTGCCAAAATGCAAATGAAACCTGTGCTATTGTTTGGCAGCCAGTCTAAAACCGAGGTTGTGATCTGGGTTATTTTGCGTCACTTTCGTGACTAAATTCTAGTATTTGCGCCGTTTCTGGGCTTGATGTTTTCTTCAGATTCAGACCGCTCGTCCTCTACCCTGTTGTTAGTTGTGCATGTCTTTCCTCTTCTTACTTGGTGTTTCCTCTTGGTTTTGTCTCCCTCTGATTTGGTCAGGCGTATTTCGTAGGAGAGCGAGCTTTTCTAAACAACGTCCTTTGGACCACCACTTACAGTTTTAAAATTTTTAGTATTTTATTTTGCCAAAAAGTACTGAAAAAAGTTTTTGATTTTGGGTAGTTCCGAAATATGAAAATATTCCGCGTGTGACCAGAGTGGTCTTCTAGTTGTCTTTCTGCAATAGGAACGGGTTAGTCATGTCGTGGATATGTGTGTGAAATGTTGTGTGCAGCCTCGAAGCGGGTCTATTCGTCATTTGTTAGTGTGTGATCCGGTTGTGTCGGTTTGGGATGGCAGCTAGGCTCCGGTGTACGTAAATACTGTATACCCGGAGCACCCAGCTCACGCTTTGAGGTCCAAATGTTCGTTGATGGGAATTGCTGTGGCATGTTGGGGTCGAACTCAAGTGCTCTCTGTGAAAATGGGGTGGGGGGCTGAACTCATAGTGCATCTGAAAGAGGTAGGAAAGGGGGCGGGAGACCATTCAGTCATTTCTCGTCGTTGCTGGATTCTAGCGCGGCCTTTAGCCGGGATAATATGAATCACGTCACCAACCTTTGCTATCATCCCACTAATGGGGTGGTATTGGTGGTTAAGTGTTCTAGTCCTGTCAGTATCGAGTCACTTTTTTTCCCTAATTGCAGTCAGTCATATCTTGTTATGAGCCCTACCGGTCATGTTTATGTTGTATGCATGATGTGGAATCGGATTTGAGTATGAATCCCCCGAGTATATGGACGCACACAATTAAGTGTATGCGTACATGCACTCGAGCATTCATACACGCAGACAACACTACAAGTGTGCACTTCCTTTCATACTTATCCGTGTATGCATACCTATTTGACATCCCGCACAAATGCATACTCTTTCATATATGTCTACCAATGCTTACATAAGTGCACTTACATTCATGAAAAACGTGTACATCCACACGTAAGGACACTCACACTTCCATGTCTTGCATGTTATTTTGTGTCGCTATGTCTGTAATATCGTCTGGTTGTGTCACTTTTTAAGTTATGTCCAGTTCCTGGTATATGATCTGTCCGTTACGTTCTTATCATGTTCTGGTAGATGGTGTGTGTTGATGAAGTTTTTGCTAGCGTACACACTTCATTCCATTTATTCTCATTAACAGGTTCGTGCGATTTCATACGTACGTATGCACTCGTTCACCGTATATTCCCATGCAACCACATAATTGATGGGTTCCCCGAGTGCACGGTCAGTCACAAACACACACACAAATATATAAATATACACGCTCACATATAGATAAATACACACACGTTTGCATGCATACACATATCTCTTTCCATGTAATCTTTCATCTGTATCTTTCGCACATCTATATTGCCATTTTCTTGTCCATATGTGACCCCTTACCATTCGTCTACTTACTTGTCATATGTATCCATTCTATACATAAATGCACCCATACTACACTCTTTGTGTTTCCACACGTACTCACATCTATGCATCAATCATACTTACTATACCTTCCTTACGCTAGGGTGTCCGGAATCACCACCTGACCTGTTCCTTCTGTTGTTTAGAGCTCATTATCAACCTGGTCTTTTACTGTTTGACAAGTTTTTGGATGTCTTTTTTGCTATCCACTAGAAATACATGTACCTATCCTGCTATATATAGACTTATGGAAGCCTCATTGGGTGGCAAGAAATTCCATGTTCTGAGTAGGGTTTCTGGGAGATATTTGACCTTGTGAGAGAAAAATTTGCGGACTTTTAACTAGGCTGCAACTGGTTCTATTAGCATGTCGACTCTTCATTGGCTACCGAAGAAGGGGACGGAGCACCTGTGGGAATTTGTCGAGTGCAGTGATGTCAATTCTTTATTCATTCGTTCGTTCCTTGTCTTTCCTTGAGGACCAGTCGTCTCGGCGTTCACCGGCTGCACACTTGGATTTACAAGAGATACAGGTTGCAGTGCGGTGCTCTACCTCGTATTTGTGCCAGGGTACGCAGGCGTGCAAGGAAGTGAGCAAGCAAGCTGGGTGGCTTGCAAGCTACTGTGGAGAGCGGACGAGCCATAGACCATGTTGATATTCTCAATGCTCTACGAGAAGTAAGACGTTTGCGAGAGCAAAGAGAGGACTCTGAATCTGCTACAATGACAAGACTGCACAAACAGGTTAAAATGGGGTGTGACGGGATATCGCCAGACAGAACACTACGCGGGCAACCAAAAAAGAATAATAAACCAACACAGAACCGATGTCGTCATCCGCTAGACCTGCGGGATTTACTAAGGAGGGAATCTGAACATTTATGGACTGAATGGTTCAGTGTGCAATGAGGATAATCTGTCGACTAACTAACTGACTGTAAACTCTGGCAGAAAGTTTCAATTTTTATCCATTTCTGGAGCTAAGTGTTGTTCCGGAACTTGATTGTTGCGCGCATATCTATTTTACAGATCTGGCTTACTTGTACGCAGACTGATAGATTGTTGGTACCTCGCCCTTCAAGCACTCTGGCATCGACTTCGGAGGAAACTCCCTAATTAGTTGCCTTTTACAACATTCTTGTTAGGGAAGCAGTGGACCAAGTCTTTCCCCTAAAAAATGGAGCCTTTGAACCCAAGTCTTTCGTGGTCTTCATCTTCTCCTCTTCCGCTATTCAAAGCCATGTAGGATCGTTTAAGAGAGGCCAGTATATATTGTTATACGTCCATATCATTGAATTTCCGTAATTTCACTGCTGTTAAAGGAAGTTCAAAGATGCCAATGTGGTTAGTGATGACACGACGAGCTTTATCATTTGTGATGGCGTGTCTAAACACAGTCGACTCCATTTTGTCAGATGGAGAAGGCTATGATCTGTATGACATATCTAGGATGTGTCTGCTCATTGTGATATGTATATAATTTTATATATATATATATATATATATATATATATATATATATATATTATTTTGATGAGGACACCCCACAACCCCATCAGTAAGCTCTTTGTTGAAGACTGATTATTTTAAACATCAACCCAGCGACTTCACTTGACTTAAAACGACTTCAACTAGAATAATCCGCGATACCGGTATTCCTTAATGGTACTACCGTGCCAGTGTTCGTCTTAACTTAAAATAACAGTTAAACAAGCCAGTGATTCCTGTCTGAGTATGCGTGATCAGGAAAATGGTTTCCAGGCTAGAAACAATATCAGTTGAGGTTTCAAAGGCTGGCTGAAATGATCAGTTAAAAAAAATGTGGGAAAATTGTTCACCACGCCCTTAAAAAATCTGCATACAAGTAAGCCAGATCTGTAAAACGGAGGTGCACACAAAACTCAAGTTCTGGAACAAGAAAAGCGCCCAGAAGTGGACTAGTAGCCAAAAGCTATTCGCCAGAGTTTACCGCTGGTGGGCGCGAAGAAAAGGAGGAAGAAGATAGCAAAAAGGGCCACAACCCTCCCCCCTCCCCCACCACCCATAAAATTACTGGGTCTGTGGTCGCCTCAACCACGCCCCGCCAATATAATTTTAAAAAATCTTGTTATGGACACTTAAGACTTTAACCCTTAAGGCCCTCAAGTGTTTTAAGGGTGTGGGGGGGGGGCGTGGTTGCTGGTCCTACAATGTTGAGGGGGAGGGGAGGGGAGAGCTGAAGAGGTTTGAGTTAACACCCAATTTTTATTGGGATCTAGGGGATGACGATGGCGTGGTTGGGGTGGCCCTGAGGTCCCGAAGCCGTTGGCAGTATAAACAAACTCAACATAAAAGAACAGACATCAATTTTTAGGCTTCGGACAGGACCTTGTGGTCTTAGAGCACATCTGCACAGGATATGCATACAAGAATCTGCTGCCTGTGATTGTGTGGGGCAGAAAGACAGACTCCTGAGCACATACTGCATGACTGCCTAAACTACTCCCAGCAAAGACTGTGGATCTGGCCCAAGGGAGCTACAGTACAGGACAAGCTGTGGGTGACCGATGGCGACCTCAGACGCACGATCCTCTTTGTGACCCAGAATGGACTAAATGCTTAGCGTGGCTGATGTTGAACGCAGAAGAAGAAGTTGGCAGTTAGCTGGAATATCAGGTTTTGTATACGCAGTCAACCAGTGTTACGCACATGCCCCTACAGAAAATATTACTAATTATCACGACAAACCATTTATCATAGAAAAATAGCATCGAAAGGTAAATTTCTTGAAGGAGAAGCAAAATATCCTCATCAAGTGCCTTTCCGACTGGCACGGGCGATCATACCTCTCCACAATCTGCGATCCGCAGTTGTGTGTATCAGTTCGTGTGTTGACACCCCTCAATGCCGTGACAAACTGTTGTCAAGAATCTTCTCACGCTGTCTTCCCCTGTCTATCTTTTCACAAATCTGTTAAGTGATTATAACATGTTCAGTTTGTCCTCTTTCCATAACATGACCACAAAATGATGACTGTCTCTTTCTGATGTTTGTGATAAGTTGTCATCAAGCACCTGGCTCTTTCAAAACATCTGAGCGACTCCTCTTAGCTGTCCAATGAATTCTATGGATTTTTCTGTAAGACCACATCTCAGATATTGTGCGGTCTGTTTACTATTTGTCTAATATTCACAGCGATATGTTAAAACTGGCTCTATATAGTATGCAATAATTCTTTTCCTAATCTCCAATGGCATGCAAATTACTGATTACTGATTTAAGAATCGACATCATAGCACACAGGGCATACCCATAGATGCTCCGTCTCCCGCAGCGAATGTCTTAAGGTGTAGATGCTAAGTCGTTCTCTACCTCTCATCCGCCATTCCTTGCTGGATCCACATTTAATTCTTGCACATGTTATTTCATCTATCTCGTGTATTCTGTCAGCAGTCGTTCATATATAGTCAAGGATTTCTGAACATTATGGACGTCTAACGGTGGGTCTATAGAGGAACGAAATTAATTTCGAATACCTTTACGAAGACTTTTCTTAACACAAAAAAAAAAAAAAAAAAAACAACATAAATTTGCATTAAACTGTATCATAATGTTTATTAAATATATAAAAATACATGAATACTTTTCTTGTGTGATTAAAAATACAGTGGAACCTCGCTTAACGAGCATAATTCGTTCAAGAATCATACTTGTTAAGCGAAACACTCGTTATACGAAGCAATTTTTCTCAAATAAATTAATGTAAAATACGATAATGCGTTCCATGTCGAAAACATACTCACAAAATGCTATGTATAAGTTATACTATAACATTTATTGAAAGCAAATTATAAACATATTTAAGGAGAGTGAATCATCTTTATCTTTTCTTCAAACGCGGAACTAACCCACATGGAATGCGAATTTGATTTGCAGAAAACAAAAGTCGAAATAATTATGATACATAGCTAAATATTTTTTTACTAGAAAGATGTCCAGAGACATTTGTTTTTGTCGACGCTTCAAAATTTGGTGAAAATGCGACACCGCATTATCATTAAATTTGCAGCTCGCATAGCCACTTCCTTGTTAGGGTGATGCTTCTCAGTGTGAGAAGCAATAGTTTCCCATGCTTTCAGCATTTTCTTATTTTGCTAGAAGATTGTTGCTCCATAAGCTCTTCGATGGTCAGCTCTTGTCTGTGCTCTTCCACAAGCTCTTCGATATGACTGTTATCCACCTACAGTCCCATGATAGTGACCAAAGACACAATCTCGTTGACTACAGGTTCCACAGGTACTGTCTCGAACCCCTCAAAGTCACAAATCGACAACACTCTTCGGCCAAAGCTTCCTCCATGAAGAAGTTAGGGTTCTTTTGGTAACCATTTTCCCCGCCTTGTCGGTCATCTTGTCGATGTGAAAGTGATTTTTCCAAAACTCTTTGAGAGTGAGGTTGGTCCCTTCAGTCACCTGAAAACAATGCCCGATGAGTGTTTTAGTGTAGATATTCTTAAAGTTAGAAATAACTTGCTGGTCCATTGGCTGGAGTAACGGAGTGGTGTTGGGAGGCAGAAACTGGATCTTGATTAACTTAAATTCATCAGGGAGGTGATCTTTTAGGCATGGAGGATTCATGTACATGTATCACAATATAACACAAGTTTGAGAAAATGTGTGATCACAAGCGACAATGCTACTGGAAGGAGTGCTAAACACTGATGTAACATGCGTAAAATCCGGGACTTCCCCTCTCCTCGCCACTCGTTATGCGAAACGTCGCTCGTTAAGCAAGTCATTCTTTTACAATTTGTTTTGCTTGTTATGCGAATTACTCGTTATGAGAGGTGCTCGTTAAGCGAGGTTCTACTGTTTATGCATTTTTCTCTACGATTTACCGGAAGCACGTGATTTGACGCCATTGATTATTTTGAGACCCCCTCAACGGCGACGCTGTACGCGGCGAGAACTGCGACGGTCTTAGTTTTGTCTCAGTGAAAGATTATACGAAATTATAGCAATACGCGTGGTTACGTGGTAAGACATTACGGTTTTTGTACGGGTTTTAATTTTAATTTCAGCCTGGTCGCAGACGGTAGCAAGATGTTTACAAGTTCCAAAGAAGACGCGTTGATGAATTGGGAATCAAGATGGCGGTTTCTTGCAAGAGACTACAGTCGAGCGGACTTGTGCTTCTTCCACCGTCCACTAATCGAAGTCGCGACGCCATCGCGGAGCTTGGTCAATTCACGCTGTCTCTTCATCGTACCGGTGTATAATCGGGTATCGTTGTTGTGTAAACACATTGACGTATGTTGGCGTTTGCTTTGTCGTTGTAAATGTAATTTTGATGATCACATTTTTTGATAAATGAAAATGAAGTCATATAATAGTAATACGAAATGATGTCAGTAGTCATCAGTCAACTTGATGCTTGCTTAGCTGATGATTTATAGTTTTGTAAGGTCTTGAGCCATTATTGACCTTGTCATGATCGTGTACAGAACCAGCTCATCACTCGCTACAAAGGTATAATTTCTGGGCCATTGTCATTGTAATTGTTCTTAACCTTTCATTTTCATACTTTGTTAAAATATTCAGTGTTTATGTTTCATATTATCTTATAGTTTTAATTTAATTCACTATGTTTAACTGGGATATATCCGGGGAAGTTAAGAACAGTCATACTGTATCTTTAAACTTATCATATATGATCTTTCCTGGAAATGTGCCTTCCCAGCCAGTAAAAGACAACAGGTCAGTATAATACTCAATACTCATAGAAGACACATGGCATTCAGGAATAGAGGGAGGTGATTTCTCACCCACCCAGGATTCATGGTCTGCTTGATAAAGGCTGCCGAAGACCATGCACACCTGATGCCTGCATATCATGCTGTTTTTCCACCCCAGGATGCTGCTACCTGAAGGATTTACCCGATTTACACCCTGAGATAGAAAAATCTGGATGGCAGACCAACAGGACAGAGCATCATTCTCATAGTTGACACATGGCGTTTGGAATATGGGAAGGTGATTTCTCACCAACTTAGGATTCATGGTCTGCTGAAAACCACACACCTGGTGCATGCATGCTGTTTTCCCATCCTAGGCTGCTACCTGAAGATTTGAAACCCTAAGATGGAAACATCTGAGATGCCCTTTTTAACCTCGAAATAGAATATAATTTATAACAGTATTAACAGCACGGCGTGGATTGGGGCTGAACTAGATAGCTAGGCCTCATGAGCAGCAGCTACCGCATCTCCTGCAGCTCCCTTCATTTTATTTGCTTGTGAGTCCTAGCCATTTAGTTTAGCCCCAATTTACGCGGCGTTGGGGATACTTTCTGCGGTGGCGTCATAGCCCATTCTCTCTGTAGAACACAACCTGGGCAGTGTTGTAAAGGCCATGCATTGCCCATACAGCTGCATCCTTCCCTAGACCTTGTTTGCTTATTTCAAATGAAAGGTAACACCAAATGAAATGAACATTGTGGTTAGAAAGCCTTCATGAGCTTACGAGGCGGACAGTTTTACCACATAAAAGTTAAAAGAATAACTAGTCATACAAGTTATTCTTATGCACTGAGCTATGATTTAGACACTGCTGTCTTTCTTTTTAGTTGGGAGGGGGGGGGGGGGTATTAGGGGAATTTTTGTCTGAAGTAGATGAACAACCAGAACTTACCACTGCAGTTTACAGCCAGTGAACGCTAAGTAGTAACAGTAACAGCTTGTAGGCATTATCAGCCTAGCAATTGTATAAGGTCACAAATATATTGTGGTGGTAATTGATCATGCATATTTGTTTTTATGAATGTTTTTTTTTTTTTTAAATCCCTTACATCGTGTGCTCGTCAAATACCATAGGAGATCATGATTCGGTACAATAATTTCTTCCATCAAATCCGGTTTATCGTTTTGTATTTTCATCTGCCTCATTTTTTTCTATTTACCTATAATATGCTTTGCACCCCCCCCCCCACCCCCGCCACATTTTTACTAACAGTGTTTCTCATCCTGTCTGCTTATTTTTTTTGTTATTCAGAATATATAAATACTGTATTGTTTTCTTTTTTGCACAATGATTAAATGTTCTTTTTTTTTTATCCAAAATCTTTTGAGTCTTTTAATGTCATTCATAGTCTTGAGTTAACATGTGGAGGATTTGTCTTCTTTAAAAAAATACAAATAGCATTTCTCTGTTCAGTGACAAGTAATCTGTTATTTATTATTATATTTGCTTGCTATTTTTGGCTTGTTCGGTTATTGATTACATAGAAGGTGACTGCTTTTAAGTGTTGTTAAAAAAATAAATGCTTGTATTTTTTCTTAAGCCCTTCTGATCCCTGAGCAATGCCGGCCACAAAACTGTATGTTGGCAACCTCCCTGAGGATACCGATAAGACTGAGTTAGAAGAGGCCTTCAAAAAATTTGGCAGCATAGTGGAATTTGATATTCTCAAGGATTATGGATTTGTTGTAAGTTGCCAGGCAAATTAATTTTTACTTGGATATTTTGATTTAAAATCTCTTCCATCATTTCAGAAACTTTCATATTTAGTCGGATTTTAAGTAATTCTTAATACTGCATAGATTTGAGTTATAGTACAGATACTTGCTGTCAGAAGACACTGTAATTTATTGGCGGCAAAAATAAACTCTTGGCATGGCTAAAAAGGAGCTTCAAAGCTCATTGAGAAAAAAGGAACACATTAGTTTTTCTGTGGTATAATATGAACTTATGGTGTGCCACACACACAGATGCATTAAAATATAACCGAGTCCCGATAACGAACTGCAGTATTGACTTCAAAAAATTCGGAAGAAATGGCTGAAAGAACAGTTATCACTCCCTTGGTCTCAATATAACATTTCTAGACTCATATCCTTATTCCAGCCACCCCTAGCCTCACTTTAGTCCTGACTGATAATATGTACGAAAATAAAAAAGGTGCAGTGTTGATTGGGGAGATAAGTAGGGTAGGGATTAAATTAACGGCTACAGTACAACATGTTAATACACCAATTGTCTCTGACTGAAAGCAAATATGACAAGTAGATTGATTATCTTTTGCTTGTAATAGAAAAGGCAATGACAGATATTTTTGTTACTTTCAGCATTTTGAAAATGAAACAGAGGCCAAGGCAGCAGTAGAGGCAATGGATGGCTTTCAGCACCATGGAAAAAACATTCGAGTTGAAGTAATAATTTTCTCATGTTTTCGCTACAAATTATAGTTTTGAGTTTTGTGAAATGGGTATTAATATAGGATTTATTAGGTTTCATTATAACCTCAGATTGACTGCTAATTTCTTTAAATTTATTTACATTGTCATCTGAAGGTATAAAAAGCTTATAGTCCCAAAAGTTCATAAAACCTGACATGGGCAGAAAATGAAACACACCCATCTGTCCATATACTGCCACACTGGATGCTGCTGGGAATCTTTGTGGAAAATGTCATATAAAACTAGTGGATGAGGTGTGCAGTAAAAAAAAAAATAGCATGCTAAAGAAGTAAAGTGCTCATTTTGTGTAGATAATCAACATCCCAGGTCTAACTGGGAAGGCTACCTGGTCAACATATGCCCACAGAAGTAGGATGTGTTGCACGAAAGGTGCAGATGTCGCAGGCATGCTGTAAACTGGCACACCACAGTTACATATCTGGATAAACAAGGAAGATTTCATTACTGTTTTCTTTCAACAGATATCACGAAGCAAGGTTAGACAGAAGGCTGGTATGGGTGGTAAAGGAGAATGCTATCGATGCGGCGGAGAGGGACATTGGTCAAAGGAATGTCCAAGAGGACCGTAAGTAAAACATGTTTTGTATTTTACCTTTTTTTTTTTTTTTTTTGGGTTCTGTTTTTTTTTTAATAAGCAATAATGTAAGCTCATACCAATAACACTGACGGAATCTTTGTGGCGAAGTGGTAAAACCATCTGCAGCAAGCTCAGAAGCTCATGGATTTGTTTCATGGTTGCGTCTTTCAGTTCGTGAGTGCGGTGTTTAGGATGTTTAATAAGGAGTTTGTACTTTGTGCAGAGCTGCCAGCATACAGCTAGTTGATCTGCGGAGAGAGACCAAGCCATTTGGCGAAAAACCCCGGTGCGAAGTCGCTCCTCCTGACTTTAACCAGCAGCAATTGATATGCCAAGAAGTTTAAATGGAATGCTTTCTTTAGGTGTCTGCATGTATTCAAGTTATTTAAAAATGTAAGAGAAAAATATGATTAAGAGGTTTGAATCTTTTATGAGGTGTTTGAGAATCTAGACTTCATTGTGAGATAAAAAGCAGAAGTATAGTTTTTTTTTCCCCAGCGTTTGATCGTAAATTAGCTTGAGATTAAAGTCTTTTTTTTAAAAGTCATTTTTAGGGTGTGTCCAAGCATGCAATAAAATCAGGAGAATACTTGTGGTCATCACTGTCACCAAAAATAGGGTTGCTCCTTTGGGCTAGATTTCCATTTCCAGCATATTTTGTGTAGTGTTGTAGGAGGTTTTCTAGGGTTTGAAATTGTATGTCCTGCTTATTGTTTTTCTACCCTTTATCCTTTAGTAGGGCATAGGTTCAAACTCTCATCCGATCATTTGCTATTGCATGCTTCTCATACTAAGTCCTCTCCATCTTTTTAACTTTCTAACTCACAAATTTCCAACATTCTAGGGACCAATTCTGGCAATTTTGCTATGGAAAGAAGGTGTGGCACAATCCTAAATTATGTCGGATTTCTTTGCACCACCCTCATCATTCTTCTATGTGAAAAATCTCACTCATTTTGGCTGTATATTATATTTCACTCTCGTTTCACTAGCTTATTAATTCTGCTTACATTATTTGTAAAACATTTTTAATTTAATAGAAATCGGAAATCTTATTTAAATACTAAATTAGAACGAGATATATCATATTAGAAAAATATAGTATGATAAAAACATCTAATTAAATGTTCATATAATTCCAGATCACGAGGCTCTGGTCGAGATCGAAGAGACAGATACAATCCTTATGAGAGGGACCCTTACTATCCCTACCCATATGACTACTATGCCAGAGCCCGCTTGTTGCCACCACTCCCATATGACCGATATCGCTATGATGCCTATGAGCGCAGCAGATTGCCACCACTGCCTCCTCCACGTGACCCACTTTATCGTGACTTTGGGAGAGAGTCGGCTGACTACTACCGCAGACCGTCACCACCTAGAGATCCTTACTACGATTATTATGAGAGGCGCAGGTAATATATGAAAATACAATTTTTGTTTGATACTCTTTGTATAAGGCTAAATGGTAATTTATACGATGGTCTCCCCATTTACACATCACCGGTTGTGGGTCAACTCCATTGATAAGTTGGTTGGACTAGTCTACCGTGTTCCAGGTTATATGTGTCACAGTCTGCTGTTGTCTGACATTTGTGTTTTTATTTCCGAAAGACGGCCTGTGACATAGGTTTTGTCACTCTCTAGGGGGGTTGTGTGTTAGACCCAGTATCTAAATGTTTTAGAAATGTTAAAATAAAAGCTCTGGCATGGTGAAATATACAAAATGGGGTATGAGCGCGAGTGCAGAATATCCCTGTGACCTTGTGTTAAGTCTGATCGCTCGAAGCAGACCTATCAAAAGTAAGGTGGTCAGTAGGTCGTCCAGTCAGGAGCTAGCTAGTGTGTAGCGGTATGTAAATGGGGAGACCAGCGTAAAATTTACCGGCTAAATGTTTAAATGATACACCTTAAAGTCACAGCCTGTAGTGTGAGGTTAGGCAGGTAGTCCTCGGCAAAATATGACATTTCTTGAAGAGTCCAGTACCAGAGTGTCATGTATCAGCTGTGCATTTATAAAGCCTCCTTGTACAGTAGGGATTGCCTATGCTGCATCCCTGCCTTTCCTTGAGGGTTGACCAATCTGCACACAGATAACTTGGGGGAGGGGTATCTAGGGACAGTGCCCGTGAATTGACCTAGAAGGCTTACCCAAATAACAGATGCCTAAAAAAGTTGGCTGTCAGCCAGAATGTGTAGCTGTGGTGTAGACAGACAAAATTTACATCAATAGGACGGACAAAAAAAGAGGAATAATTATTCAGCATTTCAAAATTTTGCAGCAGTATAACTTGGTGATACCCATGCATTGCCAGGGCCAAGAAAGCAGTAACTAGTAACATTGTATTCTTTTATGCATACCATAATAAGCAACTAAGATAAGTTGAGCTGAATTTGCCTACCTAATCTCCTAAAATACTTGAGCCATAAAAGTCAGCCAGTCGGGTGCAGTTTGCAAACGGCTTTGGTTGAGTTAGCCATTGCCACTTTAGAAGTAGCAGTATTGACTGTCTACCCTGTTCTGAATGTTGTGCTGTTTTTATCGTTTACCAGTAATGACCAATGCTTTGATGCTGCTGGTTTTATTTTGACCTTGCCTTTTTGAGTCCTTACAAACAGTGTTATCACAGTGATGTAGCACACATTCTTGCTGGCCTGTTAGTCATATGTTTGACAGAGAAAGAGATCTATGTAACTTCTAGGTTTTCTTATCTACCGAGCTAAAATAGGTACTTCTAGGTTCTTTTATCTACCAAGTTGAAATGGGTGCCATGTTCTAGAAAGTATAGAGTTTACTTAACACACACAAGTTGTGGAATGTACAAAAGTCCACATATGAGCCTGGTAGTCCTCTTTTGTTTCCTGCGCTTGCCCTTCAGAAGGCGGTGGGTACATTGTGTTCTTGTCTACAGCTAGACACTGCGATTTCTGCACCTTTTGATCCGACACATCTGATTCAAGTAAAATGAATAGTAGTTACTTGTTTTAGAGCATGGGTCTACACCAGCGCACGCACACACACTCCCTAATCAGGCCACTGGACCCTCATTGTGCGATATCGCCTTATTTAAAGAGAGCTATGTTACTACTTTCTAAATAACCATTTATCTTCAGTAATCTGACGTACGGATGTGAGTCGTATACTATCTCTCAGTCCTTAAGAAAGAGAAGATGGGCTTTTGAGCTAAAATGCTATAGAAAGATTCTGAGAATATCTTGGACAAAGAAAATGCGAAATATTGACATCTTAAAAGATCTGACCATCGAGAAAGATTGGCTAATAAACAGCTGAAAATATTTTGGTCATATCAAGCGCCACGTCGGATTGGAAAAAATTATAGCAGAAGGCATGGTACCAGGAAGAAGGGGGGCCGGCCGACACGAAGATGGACACAGGATATAAGTGACTCCTTGAGTGTAAAAGTTCATGAGGCGGGAAAACTGGCGAGAGACCGAGTTTCTTTCAGGCAGACTGTGATGAGAGCGATGTTCTGCAAAGGACCTGCTACATGATGATGATGAATCTGACATCTACTGAATAAAACTTTTGCATTCAGGGTAGTGATAATAAACATGTTTGGTTACAGTATAATGGAAAGAATGAATCATATCCTTGACATTATTTTTATTTTTTTCTTCACATATTATACAGGTTAGCTGAACTAGATTCCTATGCTGATACACTTGGGTAAGTATCCTGTCATTATTTAAAGAATCTAAATTTTTTTTTTGAAAGCTAGTATTTGAAAGATTTATAACAAATTATATCAGTGTTTGTTGATGTAAGAAATCAGGCATCCTAACATTAATACACATTTGATGAAATCATGACTGAGGATACTACTCCAGGGAGGACAACAACTTTCTGAAGTCGGATAAAAAAAAAAAGTAAAGATTCCTTTTCACGCCTTTAGGCTCATTGGGCATATGGGAAAAGCACTCATATTTTTACAGACCAATCGGCACTAGGCGTGATCAGTATTACGCCTGCTATCTTCACTTCCCCAGGACTCGCAGCGCCTAAGCCACAAACGCCGCAAAGTCAGATATATCTGCTGAAAAGTTTAAATATCGCTGTGTTGCAATAAGTATGCACAGTGTGTTTATTCTGATGAACAGAGAAAGAAACACACTATATACTTGCACACATATATGATGATGTTAATAAGGGCACATTGCATCTCCTCCCCCCCCCCCCTCCCCCCCCCCCCCATGTCCTCGGATACCAGGATATGGTAAATGTCCTCCTTGTGTCATGAGTTAGCACTTTTTTGAACTTCCGCAAGCTGCACTTAATTGTTGCAGCCATATTAAAATTCACTCTTGGTAATACATGTCTTATCAACTGTCTCTAATGCATGCTTCTTATAGACCAGCTGTCCAATTCTACAGAATTGTCCTTGTTTTTGCATATTTTATAAGAACTGGTTTTCATTCCTTGTTACTCTTTGTGTTTAAAAGTTTATAATCCTAGGAATGCACTGAACTTTACATAGTTGTAAAGTTGCGTGTGTAGAAGTGAATTGTTTGCTTCATTACAATAACTTTGCTTTTTTGATTGTCTGTAGAGGATCAGCAGCAGCAGCCTCTGGTGGTCAGAATGACATGAAATCATTATCAAGAGCATCAATGCAAGGAAGAATTCCTGGACCGTACTGAGCAGTGACTGCACGCAGCTTTCTCGCGTTTGTACAGTGTCAGTGTCACGCTGTTACATTTTCTAAAACACCATCAACATTGTCGCTTTACACATTCATTGTTTAAACCCCTTTGTAGAGTGTCAGGGTCTTTTTTAAAAAAATTGTGTGTTGTTTGTTCAGAGTTGAAAAATCACACACTTGTTTTTCATTCATTGGGTGTAAGACAATTTACTGTTTGGAATTATGCATGACTTTAATTACTATGTTGCTTGTTTTCATTGTATTCTTAAAGAATGAAGCAATAAAATGTTTAAAAAAAAAAAAATTTCACGGAATTAAAATATCTCATGCTTTATTATTCAATCAGTGTATGACAGTTATTGTGTAACTTTTAAGAATTTTTTTTGCTTGTTTTTAGTTTCTTAAAGAATGTAACAATAGTGGGTTAGTCAGAAAAACTAGAAACCATCCCTAATTTACATATGCTTGCAGTAGAGGATAGCTCTTTGCATTTTATCTGATTTAGCTAATGTTATTTTTGTTTGTTGTTTGTCGGATACTATGTGGTTTTTAATGATGTATATACTGGTAGGCTTTGTAAAATTTTGAAAATATTTCATCCCCAAGTGGTCTGCAAGAAATGACCTTTGTTAGAGCTAAACACATTGCACAAGCCTTGCATTACAGTTTTTATTGTTCTATTGTCTTCTGGAGAATATTGCTTGGTTACAGTCCCAATTTCTCACTGGGTGTGACTTTCATTCTGTTGTCCAATAACCATGTGATTTTTTTTTTTTTACTCCACAATAGAAATCAAACTACTACTTGAGGATCATAAAATTGTTAAATGCATGCCTCTCAGCCACACAGATAGGTCATAGGTACATTTATTGTCTTTTTTTGGTTATTTTTGTTGAGATCATCTTCATCACACATCGGACATGACCATAAATGTTCAGATCTCCTCCTAAGTTTTTTTTTTTTTTTAAGGTTCTGGTTGATGTAACAAAGGGTGGCTCTTGCGTAGTTTTCCTGTCTCCCTGCTTCAAGTGCCATACCCAGAGTATGCAGAAAAATCATTTTCCACAAAACTGAAAGCCTTACAGTGTTGAGTCTCTCGAACGGCATTGATGATGTCTCTCCTGCCCATAGAGGGCCCGTTCCTAATAGTCGCACTGTCAGCCAGAGCGACTGCTCTCCTACATTGTTTCTCTACCAACCGTCTTCATAATCCACATAGATTTTGTGTAAACTTAAAATTGAGACTCTAAATTGTACCACATTTGAATGCATTAAATAATAATTTAACCGCCTGTATATTGTGATAAGTTGAGTTTTCAAACATCTTTCCAAAGGGTTGGTTTGTACAGAAGTGTAAAATGTACACCAGGTTGATTTATACACCACAATTTGTGGCAGTTTTAAGTCAAAGTACTAAAGTGTTAAGTCGGTACTAGGTCTCATGTGGCCTCTGATTTTTTTATTTTGGCAGCAAGCATTGTTCAGTGTAAATCTTGTGGACTGGGAAATAAGAAATTATTAGCAATTACACACTTCTTCTTGTTACGACACAGTTTATGTTTAGCAGACTTGGAAGTTTTTAAAAATATGTGACTCATCAATATTTCGTGTTGCTTATCTGTTAATTGTTTTACATGCTAATTGTAAGAAATGGATGTGTGTGTTTTTTATCATCAGATATTTGCTGGTGTGTGTGATTGCCACAGATCAGTAAACTGCTTTTCTAAAGAAGAAAACCAAGTCTTGGAGATTTATTTCTGCTGCTTCCTTTGCCACAAATGTTCTGTAATCTCACTATGCATGTGATGTGTGTATGTGGTCAGTGCCTTTGAGGAATAAGAGCAGCTGAACATGTTGAAGATCAAATAAATCTGTTTAGAGAAAATGTTGCAGCAGAATTTAAAAACGAGTTGGCGGATACTCAAAACAGATAATATGCAAAATAAAAAGTAAAGGACCCTTTTCCTCGCTCTTAAGGCGTATAAGGCTAGACCTATGTTTTATAGACAAATCGGCACAAGATGGGTGATGTGGTCAGTATCACGCTGACCGCCTTTACTTCCTTGGACTGCACCCGGTTCCCACTCAAGGCTGAGGGCCAAGGTCATTTTAAAAAAAAGAAGGCCCGGCCCCCTCAGAGAGTAAATCCACGACCTTCCAATTAACAGGTGAGCTTTGAGGCGCTTTGCCACAGCGACATCCAATGCAAGATAGACTGCTACTTAAACCATTACTATGGGACCTCTGTTGGCTGTTGCAAATGAAACTTGAACTCTTATGGGATTATCCAGATTGCTGTGGTGTGTATTAGTTAATTGCATACTTACGCTTGGTCAGTCCTGAAGTACTACTACTACTTTGTGTTCACCAGCTGTGAACTCTAGCAAGTTTCCCACATGCGTTTTACAGATCTAATTTTTATGCAGGCTGTTGGTTTCTCGCCTATCAGGCAGATGAACCATCCCTAATTGACTCTTATGACGTGCTGGTTAGGTGGAGCAGTGGGTCTGTTTTAGCTTGCCCCACAAAGGGGAAGGAGGTGTCTAATTTGTAACAGCTGTTTTCATGGCTACATTGTTTGTCAGAGGGTTCATATGTTAACTCTTCACATATGACTACTACTACTACATTGCATTCGCTGGTGGACAATTCTGACTTCATCCACTTCTGGACCTTGGTAAAAGTAAAGATCCATTTTCACACTTTTAGGTGCATTGGGTATGTGGGAAGAGCGCCCATATTTTTTCAGACCATCAGCACTAGGTGGTTAATGTGGTCAGCATTACGCCGACCGTCTCTACGTCCCCAGAACAGACCTTGATAATTTTTGCAGAAATTCTGAGTTCAGACTGCTGGTTCCTTGCCTGTCTGACTTTAAAAGAAACGCCAGTAGTTAGTTGACTACGACATGTCCCTGTGTGGGTTGTGGGGAAAACAAGAGTAGACCCACTGCTTTCCCAACAAGCAAGTTGTATTGGTCGACTAATTAGCGTGCATCTGTCTTAGAGGCATAGAACCAAGACTGCATACATGTCTGACCTGTAAAACGGATGTGCATGCAACACTCAGATTCTGGAACAAGAGAAAGTCCAGAGTTGGATGAACAGCCAGAGTTAACTGCTAGTAAATGCCAAGAAGAAAAAGACTTCAGCATGCTTGTTAGGAAGCAGTGGATCTATCCATTTCTCTAAAGCCCACAGTTGAACCCCAGAACCCACACAGGAAAGCCATGACTTAATGAGAGGACGTGGTCAATACTTTGGTTTTCACCTTTCCTCTGCCAGATAATTTTCACATTATCAGACCACGTTTTGAGCCATCAAATTTCTGTTGTAAGAGAATAAAAGCATTATTACTGAGAGTTTGCGATTGGTGTATGACCGGTGATCATGAGTAGTAAAGGAAAGCTGCATTTCTGATTATGAAAGGTATGCATTGTAATAAGTCATAGACGTCAACTAATTACGGATGTTTCCGTCGGAGTCCATCTGCCTGAGAGCTGAGGAACCAACGTTCTGTATACCAATAAGCCATGTCTGTAACATGGATACGCACTCAAAAACCTAGCTTCTGGAACAAGGTCAGTGGACAGAACCATAACTTTCCCCATAGTTTCTCCGCTCCTGTGACAACAAAAAACACACACAGAATGTTCTTCGCGGTCCCTTGTGGAAAGATTGACAGACTGCTGTCTCAGCATATGCACTAGCATACACACGCATTAAAAGCATACAGTAGACATCAGAAGTGCTAACACAAACAGTCCGACATTAGAAATGCAGTTCATTATCGAGTTCATAAGATGAATGGTGTTAAGATCTTTGTGATTTCCAAATTCGAGTATATTTCAAGCCACCCTCACGTCCTCCTTGAGTGTAAGGCATGATTCTACACACACTGACAAAAAAATAAAAAGAATCGCTGGAGGTGGTTCTCAACCTGCCAGACGCGACACTTTCACAGGGGTCGCCTAAGACCATCGGAAAACACATATTCATCGAAGTTATTGAGGAAAATAATTGTTTGGGGGTCGCAACATGAGGAACTGTATTAAAGGGTCGCTGCACTAGAAAGTTTGAGAGCCCCTGTTCATGCTGATTTCTTCAAAGCCATAATGTCCAATTACCATCTTGCTTTTTTGGTCCCCCTGACCCCCGTCAACCTTATTTTCCTCAAATGTCCCGTTGTAATGACATATTGCAGTTTTACAAAGTGCCCAGGAAAATGTTGTAAAGTCTCCTTGTAATAATGCAGGTAAGCGGCAATCTTCGATAGCAAATTTCTCTCGGGCTGTATTGATTGAATCAGGGAGGGAATCTTTCTCTTCGCGTTCACTGGTTATAAACTCTGGCGGAAAGTTCTGACTGTTCGTCCACTTCTGACATCTTGTCCTTTTCTAGAAACAGTGTTGCGTGCACATTCGTCTCACAGGTCTGACTAATTTTAATGCAGACTTATGGTTCCTTGCCTGTCAAGGAGATGAACTCCGACTTTGAAGTAAGCTCCCAATTAGTAGACTCTTACGACATGCTTTTCGGTAGGCAGTGGGTCTATTCTTGTTTCCCTCCACAATGAGGGTATGGAACTCACAAAGGGAATGAGAATAAAGGGATACAGATGATTGCAGAAAGGATTAGAGCTGTACGACAGAGACTAAACGCAAATGTTGACCACAACGATCTAGAAATCACATGCTACAATAATTGTGGAAGATTTTCTCAACCCTAGTCATTCTTCCTAATCATTTACGCTATCGCTATGGGCTGTGAGTCCCATGCCTCCTCATGACACAAAATAACACCAACGGCTGGAAAGACGGAAATGTGACAATCATATTCATTATGATTGTAATATCTCCATGGTGTCCTATCATTCGGTACAACTCACTAAGTAAAGCCCACAAAGAGAATGACTTCCCTTAGCAATGAAGTCACTCTCGTAGCTGGTCTGACTTGGTGAGTTGTTCCCATCATTCTTCTAAAAAAATCAAATTTTTGCAGTTTCTCTACAATCAGTGCAAATATGTTAATTTTAATGTGTCAAGCCAACTGTTATCCCCCCGCCCCCCCCCCAAAAAAAAACCTGTTCTAATCATCATCATCATCATGTGCCCTGCCAACTGGTGTAGGCGCTTATGCGTCTCCACAGATCACGATCCCTGGTTGACTGGAACAGCTTTCTTATGATATCTCTTCATGTCATCGTTTTAGCCCATCCAGCATCTTCTCTCTTGGTTTGCCATTACCCCTTTTTCCCACTGATCTTTCCTGTTGTCAACTGTTTTAATGAATAAGTTTAAATTCCCCCTCCTTCTCCCAAACTGTCAAGGCACGTCAATTGTGCAGGTAAAGGATATTTCTTAAGCATGCAGCATCTGTTCTGTTGTCAGCGTTCTTCTTCTTATAGTTAGTCAGTCAAGGTCCCAACATCACTACAGACAGTTCGTCTCATAACTGCTCAAAAGAAAAAAAAATTACTGGCAGCGGTGGGATTTGAACCCACGCCTCCGAAGAGACTGGTGCCTAAAACCAGCGCCTTAGACCACTCGGCCACGCTACCTTATACTGTTCCTTAGACCACTCGGCCAGGATACCTTGTACTGTTCTTGTCCTTGTCATCTGGCGTTTGTAATCATGTTTCTCCAAACTGTTTTATGTTATAGTTAGCCAAGACTGCTAATTACTGCCTTTGTGATTCCACTTTTGCGGTGTAGGCAGGTGGGTCTTTGAGTCTGAGGATTTACGGCCGCATGGCTAGTGCTGTCGCCATAACTGTGCAAGTGAGGATTTATTTTGCCCTCGACAGACAAAATTCCCAGCCTTAGCGAAGATACTGATCCGGGTCTCCCACACGAGAGCATAGCGTTTCAGCCTTTTGGCCAGCCGATGGTATTGTTAGTAATTTCTAAAAAGGTAAAGTTGGGAGATGTGAACCAGCTTCACTTCATTGCACAGGGTTATGAACCATAAGTGCTCTGCCACCAGTACAGACAGCTGATAAGTAACTGTCCTCATGTGTCGCCGTCCTCACCTAACTCAGTAGCACGGCCAGCTCCAGATTTATACTGGAGCTGGCCGTGCTCCGTAGCTACAGCGACGTTCCTCCATTTACCCCAGAGTGTTAACTCTTGTACTCATATCATAGAGACTGGGTGAACCCCAGGGAACCGCCCGGTTTCGAACACCTCCCGTGTGCTGCAGCGAATCACTGCTGGATTTAAAAGCGAGCCTCCTATCGACTGCGCTAACGCAGGGCCTAGTGATTTCTAAACTTCCATAACACGATGCCCATTATTTGTCTGTCTTGTCTTTTGATCTGCATGTCTTCTCCTTAGACTTACATTTTTCGTGACATATTGTAGTAACCTCCACGCCCTCCACTTTCTCCCCCACCCCGGTCCCACAGCGTGCTGAAAGAATGTAGTCTTGTTTCTTTCTAATGAAGTGCTGGAAAGAGCTGTCTTCTTAAATACATTTCTTTCAAAACATCTCCATTGCCACTTTATCTGTCCATAGTGCTCTCATCATTTCCCCATAAATCACAAGTCTGCAGTTTCGACATATTCAGTGCAAATAGGGTAATGGTAATATATATACAAAGGCTTACTGTCCTTCTCCGTCTATTCTAATCAATATGATAGGTTTAAATAATGGCCGGAAATTTCTCTAAGCTGCGAAGGCACGCAGATTTCACACATAGACGCCGACCTTTCCTAGACCATGGAGAATCTTGTATTGATTGTGATATATTGCAGTGTCAACGGAACATAAACAGTTATTTGTTTACAAGTAGGAGAAACATTGCGAAATAATCTGGAACAATGCTGGAAAAACTCGGCTATCTGCAGTTCACTTAAAAAGCTAACAGATTTGTAGCTTTACTGACCTATGACCTATTGAAACAACTGTGGGAAATACCACAGAAAGGTTTGTTGTTTGAACAATCTGGCTGAGAGAGTAAAGATGTCTGTTTTTTGGCTCTGGTCTCGACGTAATAAATCCTGGGCTACGGTTTCTCTGGCCCTTGAACGTTAAGATAGAAAGCGAATCATTGATGCTAGACGTCGTATAAAGGGGCTGCGTTTTTTAAAAAAGAAACCAGAAGTTGCAATATCAAGAATGTGAGGAATGTATATCATCAGTAATGTCAGTTACCTCATCATCATCACCAACATCATCGTCATCCAGATGTGCTGTTCACAAAGGACTCGCCATCTAATTCTTAATTTCGTTTTACTCAGTCCAGTCTTTTCAATATGATGGATTTTCCTGAGTGGGTTCCGGGGTCAGTTGTGGGGAAAACAAGAATAGACCCACTGCCTGTCCAAAAGCATGTCGTAAAAATCGACTAATTGGGAGCTTACTTCAAAGTCGGAGTACATCTGCCTGAGAGGCAAGGAACCAACAGTCTGCATGCAAATGAGTCTGAAACTCAGGCTCTGGAACAGGACTAGAGCCCAGAAGTGGACGAACGGCAAGAAATTTCCACCGGAGCTTACAGCTGGTGAAGAACTGTTGTCTCAGGTGCCAATCCACCTGTGCACAAGGCTGATTCGCCGATTTTAAATTTTTTGTGCATGTGGCTTCGGAGTCGATTGTGTCGTGTTCTAAGGCGTAGAATAATACATTGCTCTGGTCTGTCTATAAAATGGTCCTAATATAAATAAAACACAATCAGACTGACAAAGGGTTCTCATAATCTTTCTGGTGGTTTCCTTGTTTTAAAGTGCTTCTCATAAATTAAAGGCTTTACCACAACTTTTCTATCTATCAAGCTGTGGTAGTTTTCGGCTGTTCAATGGTATACGTCTAATAGATTGCATAAAATAAACATCGTCAACATCAATTAAATGTTAGTTACAAACGCTGGAATGCGTTCGACTGGCATCTTTCTTTTAAAACAATAATAAAGTTCAGTTTAGAAAACAAAATTGAAATAAGACATCCGATGGAAATCCAACATAGGTTTAACAAAATATAATAATTTGAGGGTGCATATAATATTAACACAGTCTCCGTTTGTACATATAGAGTTTGGTGATATTTTTGATTTCCCGTGGAAGATGATTTCACAGCTGAGCTGCAGAGTACGCTAAGCTTGTTTTGTATATGTCTATTCTAGGTTTAGAGACATGCAATATGTTAAGGCGTTTGCTATGCCTTCCATTATATTTAAATAATGGTCAAAGGTAACAAGGAGAATTGTTGGGTATGATTTTGTGAATAAGTTCTGCTTTACTGTACAGTTGGCGTTTCTGTAAGGGGTAGTTTCATAAGTTCTTTATATAGGTGCGAACAGTAGCTTCCATGACTGTTAGCTATTAAACGCACAACCCTTCTTTGGGGTGCTTTCAGTCGTTTGATGACTGAATTTGCACATCCATCCCATATTGTGGGGCAATAGTCTATGTGGGTATGAATATGAGAAGCAGAGAATAATTTCCTAGTGTTTTCATGCAGAAAGTTTTTAATTTTTGCTAGTTGGTATACTTTTTTTAAGCAGCTTGCTTAACACGTGTTTGTACGTGGGAGTTGAAGGTAAGATTTCCATCGATGATCAGGCCTAAAGCTTTGTGCTCATTTACACTTTTCAGTAGAGTGTTACCTACGTAGAGTTGAGAAAGGTTCTATGTGAATTTAATGTTGTTGTTATTAACACAGAAAGAGAAAGAAGAAGACAGATAATAATAATAATAATAATAATAATAATAATAATAATAATAATAATAATAATAATAATAATAAGTAGAAGAAGAGGAGGAGGATGAGGAATAGGGAGGATGTGGAGAAATGCAAATATCACAAATAATGATTGGCCATGATTCGACTATTTATCTACTTTCCGGTAATTAAACTGCCATTGTTCTCCATTCAGTTATTCTTTTTTCTTGCTAATTCAACCTGCAACATTTCTTCAAGTATACCCGGACACAGGTAATTTTCGAATCTACAAGCGGATGTATAGTAGAAACTGTTACCAAGCAAATCGTGGTCTGTTATCAGAGAAACTAGTTCAAGACATAAAGCAACTGTGGCACAAACGGGATACCATAGATGCTCCTGCACGTGCATCGCCCCTGGCAACGCTGTTGGACCCAGGAGAGTTCTACTTCCCTCCAGTCTTCTCAATCTTCAAAACACAGCAGACACCAGACAGCACCCACCACAGACGGATTACCTGATTCTGTCGTTCTGTGCAATTTACAATCGTCCCGCTGTTTTGATTGAAGGAGTCTGAAAGAAAACTGGCTAAACAGAACAGCTAATATTGATGTACGATTGCTGTTAGTAATAATTGTTATTATTTATAATTTTCATGTTGCATATTTTCTCGAAAAACTAATGGAGATAACTACAGTTAAAAAACAGCATTGAACAGTGTCCTGCTGAGAAGGTCAACTTTAGATTATGACGTTTTGTTGTGGATGTGTTTTGCGTTTGAAAGAACTGTGTTAAAAAAAAGAAGCAAGAAAACACCGATTTATTCACGATACAGGGATGTGATTTCTCTTACACTGTTTTATAAATGTGTGCAATGAATTAAGTTAGATTCATTATTGAACGAAACTCGTTCTTCTCTTGAAACTGTATGCGTTATGTAAACACACTGGAATATACCTTTTCGTTGTACAGGGTGCCCCATAAGTTTCCATATACACGAAAAATAAATATCACTAATGCCAGTACCAGCGTAACTCCGGCTGTGCCTTTACATGTTCTTTATTCGGCAGTTGGAGACACGCATTGAAATGTGTTTTCAAAACACTGGTATTTTACCTAATATGGAAACATATGAGAAACCATGTATAATTGTTTTAGATAGCTATCGAGCCAGAACTATTTATACACATGATCTACAGATCCCGATGTTTACTTTCAGAAACCCCGTGTGGGTTCCTGGGTCCTATTATAGGTAAAGCAAGGATAGACCAACTGCCTAACCAAAAGCATGTCGTAAGAGTCGACTAACTGGGAGCTTCCTCCGAAGTCAGAGTGCATCTGCCTGAGAGGCATGGAACCAACAGTCTGCTCACAAATGTGTCAGATCTGTTAAACGGATGCACACGCACGGTTCTAGAACAGGACTGCAGTCCAGAAGTGGACGAACAACGAGAACTTTCTACTAGAGTTTACAGCTGGTGAACGCAAAGATGAAGAAGAAGACTTACATATAACTTAAAGGATCTTGTATTAATTTTAACTATACCCCCAGCAGTAATTTTATATTATCTACAATTACTGTCATTTCCGACTGCAGATTACACACAATTAATGTCATTTGAGGTAGTGGATTATCAACGTTACTGTTAAATGTGAAGTAATTTATCTACACGTACTGTCGTTTTAGGTAGAAGATTATCTACAAACTACTGCCATGGTTCTACAACTTGGAAGTCTTCTTATTGTATTGTTTTGGTGACCATACGTCACGTTTCAGCGGGACAGTTCTGTAGTTTCGTTCTTCGTTTCGCCGCCGCCTCGTCGGTTATTGTCACGTAGATAGAAATGTAAGAATAAGCCCCAGAAGAGAGGAACGGTTGGAACATTAGGCTCTCAAGCGGGAGGCCCAGGTTCGAATCCTCAGTAAGACAGGGAATTTTTTTTCTGTTGGGAGAAAAAAATAAAATCATCACCTGCACAGTCGTGACCACAGCATGAGCCATGCGGCCGTAAATCCTCAGGCTGAACTATATTAGTCCACTCAAATATGCCCCTGCCTACACCGCAAAAATGGTATAATAAAGGCAGTAATTGGATGAGATGAACCATTCCAGCCATCTGAATATGTCAATGATAGTCAAGGCAAACCCATACACGAGGAGGGCAAGATCAGAGAAAGGTGGAAAGAATATTTCCAGACTCTTCTGAATGTAACAGGAAATGAGGAAACAGTACCATTCACACCCAGATGTACAAACGAGGAACAGCCTACAATAATCGAACAAGAAGTCAGAGAAGCAATCAGATGCAGTCCCACAAATAAGGCATCAGGTGTTGATGGAATATCAGCCGAGGCAATACAGGCTTGTTTAGAAATTGGAGTCACCTGGCTACTCCACATATTTAGGAAAGCCTGGAATGAAAGGACTGTACCAATAGACTGGCAAAGAGCCCTTATAGTCCCAATTTGGAAAAGAAAAGGCAATAAGCAAGATTGTAACAATTACAGAGGCATCTCCCTTCTAAGCCACGTAGGAAAAACTTTTGCCAAAATTCTGGAACAACGAATTAGATCCGTTGTAGAACCGATCCTGAGCCCATCACAGGTCGGATTTAGGAAAGGAAGAGGGTGTACTGACGCTATTTTTGCTTTAAGACAAGTTAGCGAAAAGACAATAGATCACAGACATCAAATGAAAATCGCTTTCATAGATCAAGAAAAAGCTTTCGATAAAGTAAACAGAAATTTATTATGGAAAGTTCTTGAAAACTACGGTATAAATGGAACAATTTTAGATTGTGTTAGGGCTATTTATAGACAAAGTGAAAGCGCCATTAGAACAAGAGCTGGCATCACAGACTGGTTCCCAGTAACATCAGGAGTAAGACAAGGTTGTGTATTATCACCTTTACTTTTCATAATATTTATGGACAATATAAATAAAATAGACATAACACCAACAGATGTCGATAAACAGGAGGACTTCAATGAGCTGCTCTTTGCCGACGATCAATGCATATTTCACAGTGATAGTAAACAGCTGCAAGACCACATAAACCTACTACACGACAGTTGCCTCAAGCATCATATGAAGATCAATACTGGAAAGACAGAAGTCATGAGCACAAGTAGAGAGCAACAGACCATAAAGATTCTAGATCACAGCCTAAAACAAGTGCAAGAATTTAAATACTTGGGAAGTATCTTTACATCCAATGGTAAAATAGACAGAGAGATCGAAGCAAGAATCCAACAAGCCAACAATGTCGCATACCAGCTTGCACCAATTTTAAAACACCCTGCTGTCCCAGCTGAGATAAAAAGACAAATTATAAATACAATCTTTATACCGACATTAGGTTATCAATGTCAGACTTGGACATTAACAAAAGAACACGAGAGAAGACTAACCACCTGTGAAATGAGATGTTTGAGAATGGCTGCGAATAAAACCAGAAGAGATCGAGTTAGAAACGATGTGATTACAAGAACTATTGGAACTATACCCATCGTTAAATTTATTGAGAAGCAAAGAATGAAATGGTTTGGTCACCTAATGAGAATGGAACCAACGATGCCAGCATCAAGAGCACACAACATGAAAATCGAAACACCAAGAGGCAGGGGAAGACCAAGAAGAAGATGGATTGAAGGAGTCACGGACAACTTGAGACTTCATAACATCACGGCATATGAAGCGACTGAGCGCGCCCTGGCTCGGTTGCCGATCATCTGATAGACTGCGACGCCTAGCGGAACAAGCAGATTTTGACAAAAGAAGAAAGAAGAAGAATTGGCAGTTTTGGCTCCAGGATAGCATACATTTATAGCTTTATCTGTAGACCTTATTAGATTTCATAGATTTAGATACCTTTATCAACAACAACAATTCTACTACTACCACCACTACCACCACCACCACCACCACCACCACCACCACCACTACTACTACTACTACTACTACTACTACTACTACTACTACTACTACTACTACTACTACTACTACTACTACTACTACTACTACTACTACTACTACTACTACTGCTGCTGCTACTACTACTACTACTACTACTACTACTACTACTACTACTACTACTACTACTACTACCACCAATACTACTACTGCTACTACTATTAACAAATCTAGAATCAATTGTGTGTGGGGTGGGGAGGGGAGGGTAGAGTTTAAGTGACTTGTCTGGCATGTCTCCTTTTCAGCTCTAAATATTATCGTCACCATAAATATTGTGCAATCTACGGAATGGCAAACCGTGTCTGACCGTTTCAGTACCAAACCAGCATTGTGTAGACCACCAAGCAGTCGATGGGTGATATTATTGTCAGTCTCACGCCGACGGCCTTTACTTCCTAGAAAATATCCTAGTATCCACACCAGACTGGGTCAGCCTGAGAGCAAAGGTGTTTTGTTTATTCAGTGCCCGGCAGTCATTTTTATTATGTTCTTCTGAGTCTGTTCTGATAGCTGTATGTATTTGATGTTAGGTTGCGTCGGTCTCTGTGGCTTGGAGGTTATTAACACAGTTTCATAATTCCGTCATATCGGGATTAGGAGCTAAGCTCAGATGATGAGACAGCAGACCGAAAGTCTCTCTCTCTCTCTCTCTCTCTCTCTCTCTCTCTCTCTCTCTCTCTCTCTCTCTCTCTCTTAAGCCCGGTGTTCATTTCATAGCCAATGCATAGCGAAAATCTGGTATTCACCTTCGTAGAGGTATGGCTCTGTCTCGCTTTCCAGAAACGTCCCCCATCCCAGACCCAATCACTGTTTTCTCTAGGCCACAATGACATTTTAATGAAGTTAAAGTTCCTCAGATTTCGGGACAGGATGCAGCTTATGAATTGCGTTATTACCCAGTTTTGTCCTTTTTAGGACGAAATTATTTGTTATTTGAAGCCCCACCCTGGCTTTTGCCAGGGGCCGCAATATAGGCAGGCCCTAAATATAGCCAATTGTCTGAACGCGGTTTCTGGGACCTCTTCAAGGGATACTCATCCGCATGGTGGCACTTTGTGTCATCGGGTGTTTGTCGCTTGTATGATGTCCTAGTGGGGTAGAAAGTCAGTCAGTCAGTCAGCTTAGGAACTTTATATCTTCGATGCTCAGATCATGTAGGATGGTTGTACTTTTCTTTCTTTCTTTCTTTCTTTCTTTCTTTCTTTCTTTCTTTCTTTCTTTCTTTCTTTCTTTCTTTCTTTCTTTCTTTCTTTCTTTCTTTCTTTCTTTCTTTCTTTCTTTCTTTCTCTTTCTTTCTTTCTTTCTTTTTCTTTCTTTCTTTCTTTCTTTCTTTCTTTTCTTTCTTTCTTTCTTTTTCTTTCTTTTCTTTCTTTTTCTTTCTTTCTTTCTTTCTTTCTTTTGTTTTGGTCCATGGTATTGTACGAATTCTTTTTTTTTTTTTTTAGCATTTAACTTCAAAAGCTCAATTTTTTTTCTGCTTCACTGACTAAGAGGCCACATCCCTAAGTTGCCACGGGGAAGGTGCATGATCTCAAATATTTTTACTTGAGTTCGCTAGCAGGTGCTGTTTCATATATTCTTCATGCTGTTTAATGCCATACTAATGTTAAGCAAAGGTCCCTTTAGACACCACTGGCGCAGCGGACATATGAATCTAGGCCTCTAATTTTTATAGATCAAGACTGGTCTTGATGGATGATGTGGTCAACATCCCGCCGGCCTCATTTACTTCCCAGGATTTACCTGGTACCCATTTAAGGCTGGGTCGATCTGTGAGCCACGGCCATGTACGAAACAAATTTAGTTCTATGCGGATTTGAACCCATGAATTTCGGATCCGCATGCGAGCGTCCAGACACTACACCAATCATCTCCCTTATGTTATACTGCTGAGCTTGAAATTGTTCAGTAAAACCACGCATGGCCAGCAGATGGCTAGGGTCGGTCCAGTAAAAGTATACAACTAAACTCCACTTGAAGTGGTCAAGCAGTTTGCCGCGCGCTCTGAAGGTCGTGAATTCATTTCGCGGTTGCGTCCTTTAGTTCACGGGTGCAATTTTTTACGAAGATCCCCTGGGATCGACGCCACACCACGGAGTTCGTGCTGTGTGTGATGCTCTCTGCAGGGTCGTTTTGTGGAGAGAGACCGAGCCACGTGGGATAAAACCCGGTGCAATGAAGTCGATCTTCTCGACTTTAACCTTTAAATCCCTTTACTGCTACATTTTAAGTTGAATTCATGGTCAAACTCATTTGTTTTTAAATTCTGGCGTTGAATAAAATAATTTTACGATGTCTTTCATGATACGCGGTTTATTTATTTTCCTTATCGTGTCAAGTGTTTCTGTTTTTCTTTTTCAATCAATGAACGCTTCATTCTTGTTCTCCACGATAACGTGAAACTCTGTCTTCAAGAAGATAAGAGTAATAAACACCAGCCCACCATGGTTTCAAGGGCGCAGAAACATGGAGGCTTTGGTCATTTTAGCCCGCCTTTTCCCTTCCAGAAATATTTTGTTAGGTCTGAGCTCCCATTTTATATATATATATGTATATATATCCAATTTTTTCTGCTGTTTATCTTGTGATAGAGAATGGGCTCTGAACCAACTCACGCCAGATAGTCCTATCCTTTGCAATTGCATGCAGCTCTCCCCATGTCCTTTTTTAACTTCACTCTCTAGTTCCCTTCTCCGTGTACTTTTTGGTTTGCCTTTATTTCTATGCTCCGGTGAGTTCCAGTTTAAAGACGTTCCAGTTATACTGCCTTTGGGTTTTCTCAGCTACAGCGTTTTTTTCTTGACCTCTTCATTCATTTAATTTTTTTTAGTTCTCTCCCATAGGTCAACATAAGTGTTTCTGTCATTTATTTAAATCCATTTATTCTGGGCAAGCACCAGTTAATGAATATTTGCAGATTATTAGTTATAATTTAACAGCTTTTAAATGTCTGTTGTCTTTGTTAACATACGTGCCCACGCAGTATTGATTGTTGTTTCTCATCCACATTAGTTTCAGCTTAGCTATAAACGATTGTTAATTTGTTTTAGATTTTCCATAGGCTGCTGCCATTAGCCATAGATTAAATGATGTTCTCCGTTATTAAGCACAGATTATTTCTATCACGTCACCAAATCTCAAGGTATTGCTTTTCGTTTCAAATTATTTTTAAGTCCTAGGCACTAGAACCTGAAGGGCTCAGGTACCTTGAAGAAGAAGAAGAAGAAGAAGAAGAAGAAGAAGAAGAAGAAGAAGAAGAAGAAGAAGAAGAAGAAGAAGAAGAAGAAGAAAAAGAAGAAGAAGAAGAAGAAGAAGAAGAAGAAGAAGAAGAAGAAGAAGAAGAAGAAGAAGAAGAAAAAGAAGAAGAAGAAGAAGAAGAAAGAGAAGAAGAAACAGAAGAAGAAGAAGAAGAAGAAGAAAGAAGAAGAAGAAGAAGAAGAAGAAGAAGACAAAGAAGAAGAAGAAGGCACAGATGATCATCCACGCCATAATGTGAAACAGTCCAGCAACTTTTCTCTCGGTCTCCCTCTGCCTCTTCTCCCCTCCAAATTTCCTACTGTCACAATGTACTCCAGTTTTCTCCTTGTCATATTAGGACGGTAGGTAAATATAATGGTTTACCAACTTAAACAGAATGATTTATCATGATATTCCATACGAGACATAGACCAAAAGGATGGAGGGCCCGAGATGGGAGCTAAGAGTAGCCCCACCCACCTCAGAGCTTTAAATGTACTATATAAACAGTCCATTGGAGAGAGAAAACTAACAATTACAGACCAAAGCATGACAGTATGAACAGACTTGGCAGAAACGTTCAGACCAATATTTTCGGACAGAACGGGGCAGTGTAATCGAATGGGTCATGCTAACTCTTCCCCATTTTGTTGTGTGTCAAAAAGCGAACTCCAGACCAAGTCTTACAGGACTGTCCACATTTTGCCAGTCAGAGAGAATAAATCAGGCCTACAGGAGCATCCATACCAGATAAACTATGGGACACCGATGAAGACCTCGAACACACCGTCCTGTTTATAGCTCATATAAGAAACGACGCATAGCAAACATTGACTGCTAAAGAAGCAACTTATTTTCAAGTCCTAGGCATTGGAATCTGAAGGGTTCAGGTATCTTGAAGAAGAAGAAGAAGAAGAAGAAGAAGAAGAAGAAGAAGAAGAAGGAGAAGAAAAAGAAGAAGAAGTAGAAGAGCCCGAGACAGACCAAGAAAAATGTAGAAGGATAATATCAGAGAAACTAGTCTATGTTCGAGACAGCCAAAAGACAAAGAACCCGAATTGTGTATGCCCCTCAGCATCCGAAACAGAATAAGAGGAAGTGTAGAAGAAGAAACAGAAAAAGAAGAATAAGAAGAAGAAAAAGAAATATTTCATATTAGTGTGAAACAGCTACATTTTGTGCCGCTTCAGTGTACTACTGTTTTCTCCTGGAAAATTACGTAGCGAAGCCTCGATTTCTCCCTCTCTGCCCGCCCCCCCCGCCCCCCCCCAACTTTTTAATTCTTTCCGGTCCGCGCACTACGGGGGTCTGGGAGGGTGAGGGGGGGGGGCGCAGGGGAAACAACCCAGTTACTCGAGCATCACGTAGTTGTTGAACGCATTCGCGAAGGCCCAAGCTACAGAACCGCAACAAAGTGAAACATGGCTACGATCCACAAAAGGACCAGTCCAGACAACAAGTGCAAACAGTCTGAAGATAACAACTGACCTGAAAATCAACATAAAAAAAAAAGAGGTCTTTCAAATTGATTTTTCTGTTTTCAAACATCTACAGGAAAGTGTTCAGTGCGTAGTCCGGTTGCAAGACTATCTTCGATATTACCCCCCTTTCAGTCACCAACTTTCTCACTTAGTAGAAAAGTAGAGCACTGGATCGCAAATTATTCCTCCCCACGCCGCTTAACGGCAGAAGTGGTTTATGATGATGATGATGATGATGAGTAAAGTAAAAGTAAAGGATCCTTTTCTACGGCTTTTAGGCGTATTGGGTATATAAGGCTAGACCTATATTTTATAGAGAAAACTGCAATTGGTGGGTGATGTGGTCAGCATCACGCCGGTCACCTTTACTTCCCAGGACTTTACCTGGTATCCACTCACGGCTGGGTCAACCTGGAAGCCAGGGTAATTAAAAAAAAAAAAAGAAAAAAAAATTCGGCTGTTGTTTGGAACTGAACTCACGACCTTCCGATGACCAGGAGAGCGTCTAGCTGCTAGACCACGGCGACTCTCAGTTTGAAAGAACTGACTAAAATAATGACTGAATAACTAATTAAACCACTCACTCACCTACTGACTGACTAACT